>JBAGKO010220499.1:0-12574 GCA_037177275.1 Acacia concinna
AGAAAATTGGAATTTTGAAATAACCTTGAGGTTTCATGGTTTCTTTGAGGTAATCTATAGATATTTGAAGAAATCAATAATCTCGAGGTTTTTAATCAATAATTAACACATAATGTTTGAGAAGAATATGTCCTCAAGGATTTTATAAACTAGAATTACCTTGAAGTATAGAAATAACCTTGAGGTTTAAGCATATTAGTTCATACCCTTGAGGTTTAAATCAAAGCTCAAGGTTTGTACAAAAGAATTGTAGTTCAAATATATGCTTGAACCCTTGAGGTTAAATTCAAACCTTGATGTATTGGGTTTTCACAAATAAGTAGTTCAGAGCATGAGAATATATTAAGTTAGAAATGCTTACCAACCTCGAGGTTAATGACTAACCTCGAGGGTTCTCTGATATTGTCCCACTAGCAAGGTTTCAAAATGTGAAGAAATGTTTCAAAGAAAATTTGCTGGTTTGCCAAGGTTTGACCAAACCTCAAGGTTATAGACCACCCTTGAGGTTTGCCCCATTTTCTTAAAATAGCAAGGTTTCACCTAAACCTTTCTCCAACAGCAAGGTTTGGTGCAAACCTTGCTGTTGTTGGAAGGCTCAAAACCTTGAGGTTTCTTCTAAAGCTCGAGGTTTGGGTTGCACATTGCCAACAATAAGGTTTTGGCCAACCTTACTCCCACAGCAAGGTTTGACACAAACCTTGCCATTGTAGTAAGAGTCTCAAAACCTCGAGATTTTCACTCAACCTTAATGTTTGGGCTCAACCTTATCAACTGCAAGGTTTTGAGCAAATATTGCACCAACAGCAAGGTTGGTTCAAAACCTTGCCTTTGAGCAAATGAGACTGAAACCTCGAGGTTTACTACAAACCTTGCCTTTGTGGCAAGGCTGTCAAAACTCGAGGTTCCCTTGAAACCTCAAGATTTGCAAACCAACAAACCTTCTGTAATTCAACCAAGTTCAAAATCTTTTATCATATTTATTAAATGGACATTACCCAAGATCACCTACTCAAGTAATTTCCCTTTAATTTAAAACAATTTAAAAGCATTTTCAAATCATTCTAAGTTTAATTATCATCAAAACATAGGATCTAACAAACATTTATTGAACCCCAATGTTCTGCGCATTCTGTAACCCATGTTGAACTAATTTACTCCACAAGCTGTAGAAAACATGCTTTTCCCCTCTAAACATGTTGTCAAGGGCTAGCCAATATTTCTTGGACCCATGCATGACCTGTTTCCTTTGTAGTCTTGTGAGGTTCTTTGCACACATGAGGGACCATATATTGACAAACTAATGTGGTTATGTTTTCTAACTCCATGAGCTCTTCTTCTATAGGTGATTCTAACAGAGACTGTTTATTCTCATCCATCCTCACTGAAAAAATTTGATTTCTAACTCCATGAGCTCTTCTTCTATGAGCCCTGCTTTAGTTGTTCGGATTAAACTCAGATCACAGCCTGCTTTTGCTTCTTCTTAACCACAAATGCTTCTACATGTGAATAAACCACAAATAAGCCACAATACACGCCGAGGTTGATGGGATGGGAATAAACGACATATCTGCACAATCACAGTTGATCGTGACGAACCATGTCCTCGAATGCGTAGATCACCATTGTAGCCGTCACTAATAGCGGTGACTAGAGTTGTAACTCGCGTTCACTGAAGAGGCTCACAGCGGCAGACTACGAAGTGCTCAGTGGTTTTGTTCTCGCGCGATGGGATGCTCACAGATCTATGCATGGGCGTTAGGGTAAGAAGGTTGGGGGGGAGAGAATGGGATTGGTGTATTTTTTAAATGGCATTTATTACAACTTTTTTTTACCGTTATTTTACTTATCAGATGCCAATCGGACTTAAAGTATCCTCCGCTATGCTTCAAATTTTAGAAGCTTTTCATGTTTAAATAAAATAAGATGCAACGGTAGTCCAAACATGTCATTCACTTGGTCCAATTGCAATGGTGATTTTTCCCCTCTAATAGTCAGATTTGGACTCCCTATCGCCACTCCAAACATGCTCTATATTGTCTACTAGCATGAAAGCAACAAAAAGGCATCATAGATCTAATGGAGCACATGAACCAAATGGAACATTAAACTGACCTTTTTTTTTTTTGCATTTGAAGATTAAACCAACCTACACTTGCCTCTTCTGCCGCGTGAATAATAACCAAAATAATCAGAATGAACGTGAAGTATTTTGTGAATAATACACACACACACAACTGAGAAAATCAATTCGTCTCTAGGATTTTGTAGATGAATACAAAGGGATTAAGGGAGGGAGATTGAACCAACTTACAATTTCCTTCTTTGCCGAATTTTTGATTTTGCAGACGTCTTGGTAAACATCCTATTGTCAGGGTTCTTGTAGTGCTCAAATAATAGATTTATGTTTTCAATTTTCTTGGTTAATTAACTAAAGAATATGAAGGCACTTTAACCCAAATTTTAAATTCAAAATTATAACACTTAACCAGATATATAATTTGTTGAGTTAAATAACCCAAATTGAGATTTAGGTAATTTAATAGTAGCGATATTTTTATATTCATTAAAATAATATAATAAAAAGTTTCTCCAGTTGAATGAAAAAAAAGACTTCCATTGGTCTCTCTGTCTCC
The DNA here is from genome assembly GCA_037177275.1 of Acacia concinna. Classification (NCBI taxonomy): domain Eukaryota; kingdom Viridiplantae; phylum Streptophyta; class Magnoliopsida; order Fabales; family Fabaceae; genus Acacia; species Acacia concinna. The sequence goes on from JBAGKO010220499.1 coordinate 2,634, forward strand.
TTTTTATCTACAATTTTATATTTATGTTAGTCTCTTCCTTTTTATTAATGAGTAAATACTTAAATAATGGTAACTATTGGCAACTCAAAACCTTAACTAAAATGAAGGGGGGAAAAAACCTAACTAAAATCATGGATCTCACAGTACAGTGAAACCCAACAAAACCAATAGAATCGGTGAACCCAAAAAGTCATAAATTTTCAAGCACATAACTCCTCTTTTGGTGTCATTGCTCCTTTCGCTCCCTATAAATTTCCAAACTCCAACCGCAAAACTAGTTAACTCACAAAATCAGATCTTCTCTTCTGACTTCTCACAGTATTCCTTCTCTGTTTCAACAAACACCTCCTTCCTCATGGCGGGCCTTCAAGAGTACAACTTCTTCCCCACCGACCTCCTGTACCCTCGTCCTCCGCCATCTGTCCCTCCTGCCGCCGTGCTTCCCATGCAGCCTCCAAAGCAAGAAACTTGTACTGGTCTCCACCTTCAGAGTCAGCCCAGAGGCGTCGTCAGTGTTCCACCTTCCAATTCCTCTGCTTTGGTCATCTCCCAGAAAGCAAAATCTCCGGTTGAAGTCGATAAGAAGCTATCGCCACCCTCCACAGACCCGCTTTCTTTGCTCTTTTGGGTGTCCGACGAGGAGGGTTCCGACGCTTTATGATTTTCCAAAGGATTCAACTTTTCATGTTTCCAGGACTCTGTATATTAGTCACGTGACTAATCACATTCTTCTCCTTTTTCCCCTTCATGATTTTGTTACTTTTCCTGCCTTAGAATCCCCTTCTCTTTTTCCTGCAGATTGATTTTTATGTATATTTGAATGTTTACATGACATTCAAGGTCTCATATGATTGATCATTGGCTTCATTTTGAACTGAAGCTTATAGTATTGTTTCTTTCTCATGCTTTCTTCACAATTCCCTCTTCTCTGTTTGCTCCATCACTACTCTCCCTCACCGTTAACAAGACAAGAAGATATTTTTATTATACAATATGGTTAACGGATCGTACAACGCTCGAGATTCTGATCTAAGGATCAGAACAAAAAATGGTATAAATCCTGTTTTCTCACCTTTATTGATATTACACAGATCTTTCTAGCAAACCTCAGTCCACAACACAAGTTCCTATTTTGGTAATTGCATCACAAGAGTTTTGGTAACTATTTTCACAGTGCTCTAGGAAATGTCTAGAACTTGAAAATGCTCAAGTAAAGTGGATGAAACATTGGACGATTACGATAGCGTTCGATGAAAAACCTCTGTGGAAAAAAAATAAATTGATAAATTTCCCAATTGGTATTGAAATGAGTTAAAGATTTAAGTAGAAGTAGGGAATATACCATCCCAGGAATTGATATTTGAGGACCAAAAAAGGAAGGGAGAATTTCAGAAAAATACATTGAAAATAGGAAAAAGACAATTCAGTACAGCGAAATCGGAAAATTTCAAATTAATCTTTTTGTACCTTTTTGAGTAACTACAAAAATGTTACTGAATTTTTCACAACACGAATTTCATAATTCACAATACAAGTATCTAAATTAACAACATTAGGTATTACGTATTTATATTGTGAGTTATTTGTGCCGATGTTGTGAATTACGAAATTCGTATTATGAAAAATTCAATGGCATTTTCATAATTACCCACAAAAAAAATACAAAACAAATTGATTTAGAATTTTTTGATTTTGTTGTATTGAATTGGGATTTCCTTATTTCACTTGCATTTTTTTTGAGATTTTCTCAAAAAGGAACGAGTATTGTGTTGGGGGAATATACCATCCGAGGCAGGAAATAATAAGCAATTTACGCAACTTGAGAAATCGAAGATTCTGAGAATGAGAGATATGCCTTTCTTAAACTTTTGTCCAAAAGTTTGCTCTCATTCCTTAGGAATTTGAAGGAGTTGAATAATTCCAATTCTCTGTTCTAGAAACAGAGCTTAACACGGTGGGGTGGCACATGCTTCTTCTCAAGCAAACAATTAGAAGGTTCTTTTGTTGTTTTATTATTTCTTTAAATTACACAAAAGTTGATTATTCATAGCCAAGTAGAATAATCGAATCAAATACAAATAACCTTTCTTGCTTTTTTTTTTAGCAGACGAAGCTTTGACTTTCTAGAAGCTTTGACTTCTGGGTATGAATCATGTGGGGCTGACTTTTAATCGAGTAGCTTGGGAAGGGAATTGCCATTATTGGATTTAGGAAAAGCAAATAAAATAAAATCTCCATTGATTAGTTGAATAGTTGATTAGCCCTTATGTGTTATGGCATCGCAATGCAACCAACCAAAACTTTGCCAAAGAGCACCATTGCATGCCTACCTTTCTAATAAAACGTGGTGGTGATAGGGATATCCACTTGTTAGTATTATTCCATTTGAAGTTTTGTCATTATTAGTGCTGCCTGCTTCTCTCTTTATATTCTAAAGCTAAGTTGGTTACTTGGCTTTATTTGTGGGTTCAAGCTCTTTTCTCACATACGAATTGGACCCTTCAATATTTTAGTTATTCTATAGATTCAGACACCCACCCACATATAGAACAATTTCTTTTTAGGAACAGAAAAGGCATGACAAAACATAAAAGTATGTTGCTCCATAGGGTATCAACCCAAATAATGAATATAAACAAAGAGCTTGTTTGATTGCAGCGTTTTTCAGCGGAGGAGAGCTTTAGCAGAAATGGTGTTTTGATGGTGTTACCCACATAAGCCACTTAAAGCCAAAATTGGCTGAAAAAGAAAAGCTAATGAAAGTGACTTCTCCTAACGGTGGATTATTACGAGAAAGGGAGAGGGAGGCAGATCATGTGAAGTTTGACCCACTGGCCATATTCTGTGCATTTCATCTATTAAAAAATAAAAGTCAGAATTATTACTATACTTTTTTTTAATCTCTCTCCCTCTCTCTTTAGGGAAAAATAAATAAATTCTATCTCTCTCTCTCTTAATAATTTTATTCATGTCGTGTGCATTTTATTTACTTCCAATTTCATCGATTAGCTTTTGCCTTCATTCTTTAAATTCATTTTATATTTATTTTCCCAAAATATAAGTAAAAAAATTGCATTATAAAATTCACTAAAAAAATCATCATAAGTCACTTTTCTACTTATCCCATCCAAACACAAGTGATTTATAAAAATAAGTCACTTTTACTACCCCTATCCAAACACAATTGACTTCTCATAAGTTACTTATTTTTATAAGTTATTTATCATAAACTATTTATAAAAATAAATCACTTTTTATAAGTCACATTCAAAGAAACTCAAAAATTGTGAGTGTTTAGGGTAGAGTGCAAGTAATAGAGATTAAAACTAGAAGCACAAAAAAGGATAGCCAAAAAGTATTCTCATGTTTTGCTTCAAAAGCATCAGGTGAAAGGACATGATTTACGTAGGCCACAAACTATATTGTGTGTATGCTAAGTCGCAACAAAAGTGGTCTTGTTGGGCTTCCTTGTACCTTGATTTTGGAGGGATGATGAACATACATAATATATTGTGAATCTTTGTTTGAAAAATATGCGTTTTAATTGGTTGTTTTTGACTTTGAATAAATGGATTCCTTATATTATTTTCAGGATATAAATTCATTAAAATAAAAAAAGAAGAAATCATTTTTCTACTATCAAAGTCTTGCAATGATTCCCTAATTATATATGGACACAATATTCTTATATATGCTTATTGTGGTGATGTAAATTCAAAGTATTGCTTGAATTCTTATAAAGGGTTTGTGACTATGAAAACTAGGACTTGCATTTTGTGTGCAAAGAAGTTAGAAATTTGAACATCGAGTGTTTTATATACAACATCACCTCTCCCCACACTCACGTCTATATAGGTCATAGTACTTCTAATTGATGTTGGGGTGTGAAAATGCTAATCATATATTTCCCCAAGCAATATCCTACCACTTAAAGTTAGTATATTTATAAGTGATCATCTTCCATCTTTGTGTTTAAGAAAATATGTTGAATAAAACTAAACAATATCCACAAATAAATTTATTATTTGATAACCATACAAAAATACAAAAACTCAAAATTCTACTCGCTCATCGAGCGGGTCCTGTACTAATTTTATTAAACTTGACTATCTTATTTGCAGTTGTTTAATTTTGTTTTAAAGAACAATTGATATTGCTAGTGTACTATGGACTATTTGGGACTTGTTATTGATGTGATTAAAATGATGACATGATACTGAATGTCCATTAGAGAACAATGAACCAAAAGCTGTTCTTATGTTTTTTACCATTATCATTACTAATATTAATGAGTTTAATGTGCTGCTAATGATGTGGATGCAGTGTGATTGTCTTGTTCTCAAACTGTTTTATCCACAGACATGGTTCCTATAATATGTACTTGCTGGTATTAGTTATTTTGGATTTGTTGTCTTTTTTATCTGTTTAACCATATGAGTTCAAGCACCAACCAAATGCCATTTTGCAAGTTTATATGATATGAAAATTCATAGGAGACCTAAAGAAATGACATTTTTTGAGCACAAAAAAATAAAAAAATTGATAGAACAGATTATATTTGATGAAAATATGGTAAAATTTTCAACAAAAAGATGAATAATTTGATTCTATTCAGAATGGAAAACTATGAAGCCTTTGCAATTACTTTTGTTACTTTAATATTTGTTGGCTGAAACTTTTATTTGAACTACCCCTTAGATGCACCTATTACTTAATTGCTTTGTCTTTGAGGATTGTTGACTAATGAACCTGGTATGTCTACAGATTCTGTAAGATTCCACAATAACCCTTATAGTGATGAATTTTGTGTGATATATTCTTGCGGGAATTGTTTCTAGCACAATCTATCAATTAGCACATTTCATAATTAAAACATGGTTCAAAAATGCTGGGTAGACAGAACCTCATCAGTTTCCACAACCATGTTCTCGAATAAGCACATTACTCTTTATGCCAAGAGTTAGTCCCACAGCCCCTGATATGTTTTGGTGGTCAAGAAATAGCTATGAAGCGCTTGCATCAGCTCAACATATGCCCGACTTTGTTGGATCGGTAAGTTGATTGTCTAATGAAAATGATAAAAAAAATAAATAAACACTTGACTGTTTTGTTGGGATATGCGTATAAGGTTATATAATGGTAATATAATTGTAATTTTCGATTTTAGATGTGTGGGTGGAGCTTTCCATTAAGCCTCTTAGCTATAGTCTTCGATCTCTAGGCTTAATCTTCACACACTCCATTTCACCAACTTCCAAGTTGTACATCCCTATAATGTTTGGTAGTCTGTCATTTTGTTATAAGCCATACTAAATCTATTATCTATTAATATATAAAAGGAGGGCCGAAAACAAGGCCACCTGGTTTGGTAGTCTGTCATTTTGTTATAAGCCATAGTAAATCTATTATCTTTTAATATATAAAAGGAGGGTTGAAAGCGAGACCACCTAGAAGGTCGACAAGTGGCATCTTGTCTGAACAACATTTGGACGCTTTCTCAATTTTATTTTAAATCTATTAATATATAAAAGGAGGGCCAAAAGCACTGGAAGGTTGCCAAGTGGCATCTTGTCTGAACAACATTTGGTAGGACGTTCTCCCAATTTTATTTTAAATGTTAAAAATGTATAGTTAAATGCGTTTTAATTAACTGTCAACAGATTTTGTAATAACTGCTAATTAATTTCCCAATAACTTTTTATCCACCCTCCCATTGATGCTGATAAAGTAACACAAGTAATTAAAATATCATATTAAAAAAACATATTAAGCAAATTTGGAAACTTCCATCCAAAATTAATATTCTCAAATTAAAGTATAATCTATTAATCTATATAAAAGGAGGGCCGAAAGCAAGACCTCCTAAGACATTGGCAAGTGGCATATTGTTTGAACCACATTTGGTGGACGTTCTCTCAGTTCTATTTTAAATGTTAAAAACATAGATTTAAATGCTTTTTAATTAACTATCAATGGATTTTGTAATAACTGTTAATTGATTTCTTAATAACTCTCTATCCAGCCTTACATTCATACTGATAAAATAACACATAATTAAAATATGATATTAAAAAATCATAGTAAGCAACTTTGATAAAATATCTATTAATATATAAAATGAGGGCCAAAAGCAAGAGCTCCTAGGAGTTTGTCAAGTGGCATTTTGTTTGAACAAAATTTGGTGGGGGCGCTCTCTCAATTTTATTTTAAATGTTAAAAATGTATAGTTAAATGCTTTTTAATTAACTGTCAATAGATTTTATAATAACTGTTAATTGATTTCCTAATAACTTTCTATCCAAACTCCCATGATTGATGCTAATAAAATAACACTAATTTAAAAAATCATATTAAGCAATTTTGAAACTTCCATCCAAAATTAATATTCCCAAATTAAAATATAATCTATTAATGCATATAAAAGGAGGGCCGCATGTTGGCAAGTGGCATATTGTTTGAACAACATTTGGTGTACTCTCACTCAATTCTATTTTAAATGTTAAAAAATGTGGATTTAAATGCTTTTTAATTAACTACCAATATATTTTGAAATAACTGTTAATTGATTTTTTAGTAACCCGCTTTCCACCCTTATGATACTGATAAAAGAACATATGTAATTAAAATATCATATTAAAAAAATCATATTAAGCAATTTTGGAAACTTCCATCCAAAATTAATATTCTCAAATCAAAATATAATATCAAGAAATTTTGGAAACTTCCAACACAATTAATATTCTCAAATTAATATTGTTATATATTCTTAAAAAACATGAAAACTCAAAATTATTATTCAAAACAAGCTCCAAATGAACTTTATGGATTCTTAAGAGATTGATGGAATAATTTTTTTTGGTGAAAGATATTGTTATATATTCTTAAAAAACATGATAAAAAAAAATCAAATCTAAAATAGACAAATTATGTGAAAACTGAAAGTAGGGCCAAAAGCAAGATTTCCTGAAAGGGTGCCAATTGGTATTATATCTAAACAGCATTTAGTGAGACGTTACCTCAATTCTATCTCAATTCTATTTTAAATGTTAAAAATGTGGATTTAAATGCTTTTGAATTAAAAATTAATGTATTTTGTAATAATTGTTAATTGATTCTCTAATAACTCTCAAACCACCCTCAATCATGATAAAATAAAACATTTTATGTAATTAAAATATCATATTAAGCAATTTTAGAAACTTTCATTCAAAATTAATATTTGTAAATTAAAAATATAATATTAAGCAAGTTTGGAACTTCCAACGCAAATTAATATTCTCAAATTAATATTGTTATATATTTTTGAAAAACATGATACAGAAAATCCCAAACTTAAAATATCTCACAAATTATGTAAAAATAAAAAATTTTGTACAAGGCCAATTTTGATTCCAAAAATCAACATATTTCATGTAATTAAAATAAAATATTTATCATTTTTTGAAACTACATTTCAAAAGTAATATTTTAATATTAATTAAATAATTTAATGATATTATATTCTTCTTGGACAAGTGTCATTGATATCTATCCATCTAAAACTAAGACCTCAACACAATCCAAAACAAGTGTAATAATGGGAGGCGGTTATGAAAGATACATAATAGGGGTATTTAGGGGTGTTCATATTTTTCCTGTCCCGACCTTCCCGTCCCGATCCCGAGCAATCGGACGGGAAAATCCTGTCCCGAAATTTTTCGGGACGGCAAAATTCGGGATCGGAAAAAAAATTTTCGGGATCGGGATCAGGATCGGGAATGGGATTTCCCGATCCCGAAATTATTATTATTTTTTATTTTTTTTACTTTTTTACATTATTTATATTCATTATTATTAAATAATCTATAAATTCATTACTCATCTCACTATTATTTACATGATATTTTGTAAATAATTAATTGCCATTCAAGTCAATAAAACTTCCATATTCTTTAACCCACTTTCTTTATTTTTTTGGCTTTCGTAAGGTATCCCTTAACTTGGTAGGCTGAGAACTAATCCTTCGTTCATTGTGAGTTTCTCTATAAGAAGGAAAGCTGACAAGGAGATTTAATGATGTTCCATACCTAAGGCCAGGGATCAAACCCCTAACCAATAACTCAAGGATTTTGTTTGTGTTCTAAGCAGTCCGGACTTTTTTCGCCAACAATTTATGTAACCATAGAAATATTTAAATTTAATAAATCTGTTATAAATGGGACTACAAAATCTATGCCCATTTTAATTCTCTTCACTTTAAAAAACACACACAGAACAGAAATGGCACTTTCTACTGGCGATGCAGAAAGTAGAGAAGGCAAATAAAATAATCATATCAACTATGAAGAGTCAATCCCATTTGGACACCACAGCATACACGTTATACAAGAGATGGTAACAGAGCACTGATACTTGAGAGTGACAATAGAAAGAAGAGAACTTGAGGTTCAAGGGCACTTGCGTCCTCCTCTTTTGGTCTTCCAGTTATTATAGCAAGGGCAGACCTGCTTGTTGCCATGAGTACCAGGAGGCACGCACAAGCATTTTGCACGGCACTTTTGACAGAAGAACAGGCATGGCTTCTTGTATTGCGTATTTGAGCATCTCTGTGCAGCGTGGTCCACATTCTGCATATTCATTAAACCAACTCATTAATTCCCCTCTTAATTTCAATATTAAACCCTCCCTTTCACTTTTTTTGAGGGAGTAAATCTGAATCTGTAATGCTTACCCTGTGGTTGAAGACTGCCTTCAGTAATGCCGTGCTGAAACTCAAGGAAACAGATATCAGATGAGCATAGACATTGAACAGAGGATATGTGTGTGGAAGTTTGAAAAATCATAAGTAATGCAGAAACAATCTGATTTGGAAAACTCACTCTGGTAAAGTTGGTTGTGCGATTGCTGGGCTGAGGGACTATAGCTTCAATGGTGGCGACGACGATCTCAACCTGAAGCCAACATTTTTTAGCATAACTATTACTCAAAAAAAGAGGTGTGATGAAAACTAGAGATCTTATTAAGAGTACATATACAAAGTAACAAGGATTCTATGCTTTCTTGTAAGGTGGTGCATATTTCCAAGCAGGAACCCGACATCAAGGATTATATACTCTCTTGTATGGATCAAACTTGTTCGTTGAAAATGATTGTTTCATTATAACTTGTAGCAAAGAAGTTATTAATGGGCCAACAAAGAGTTGAAAACAGAGTGATGCAGAACACCCCGAAGCGCAGAAGATAGTAATGGTGAGCTTGAAGTTATCAACATATGTGATAGAGGAAACTGTAAAAGTCGAGTACGCTTTCATAGTTCCCGACGAAAAGGAGCAACATTGCAACGAGGAAGAGCATAACAATGCTTAGTTTTCTGGCCATTGATCAGTGTCGGTCGCACACAGGAACAGAGTGACGTATTAAGCTCGAGTGTGGTCTTGAAGCAAGAACGTGCAGTTATACGTAACAATATTTATACTCAGTTGGATAACATTTCTGACATTATTATTATTTTTTTAGCGGGTATCAAAGGTGGCAGTTTCAGATAACAAAAATCCGGTCCTTGTCTTTCCCAATAATGCAATCACAAGTTCTACAAAATTTCGCCTCTCTATATAGAAATGACCAATCCTACCCTGTTTTTTTTTTGGATATCACAAGGGCTACACAATTTTCGTCTTTCCCTTAATTAAAGCGTAATGGAACGGCAAAAACAGAGCGAAGAAGTGAAAGATGGGTGATAAATCAATATTTTCATATATTTTGTCTTATCTTATTTAATTAATTTGGGGATTATTTTAGGCTAATTTAGATTTATTAAGGAATATTTAGATAATTATCTAATTTTAAGAGATAAATATAAATCTGAATTAATTAGATATTATTTGTGCTTAAATTGATAAGATTTTATATTTCTTATTTTAGATAGATTAATATTTCCAATTATATGATATATCACAATCTTA
>JBAGKO010220509.1:0-12572 GCA_037177275.1 Acacia concinna
CTTACTTTGCCATCCATGTCGGTTTTCTCCTTGAAAACCCACTTGCACCCAATGGTTTTTACACCTTCAGGTGGATCAACCAAGGTCCACACCTAATTTTTGTTCATGGATTGCATTTCAGACTTCATGGCTTTTAGCCATTTCTTGGAGTCTGGCCCTACCATGACTTCTTGATAGGTGGTTGGCTCATAGTGTTCAATGAGCAATACATCACGACTTCCAGTAACAAGAAATCCATATCTCTAGAGGCTTATGTGCTGATGTAGTTACGTTTGAAATTAAAGGTGGCTTAATTAGTGCTTTACCAAAATTTTATGGTCTTGCAGGCAATGAAGCATATTAGCATTTGCATGATTTGTACTCCGTTTGTTCCACCATGAAACCACTTGATGCTAGTTTGGAAGATGTTCTTGTATGAGTTTTCCACTTCTCACTTGAAGGAGGAGCTAGGGAATGGCTCTACAACTTGCCTCAAGATTATGCTACACTCACTTGGGATCAACTCAAGAAGGCTTTCCTAGATAAATATTTTCCATCCTCTAGGACCTCCAAGCTCAGAAAAGCTATCTATGGAATTGATCAATGGGACCAAGAAACTCTATATGAGATTGGATTTGGTACAACACTCTCTTGAATAGGTGTCCTAATCATCAATGCAGTAGGACAACCTTGTTCAATATTTCTATGAAGGGTTGTTGTCTAATTACAAGATTAGCATCAATGCTACTACTAATGGGCCCATTTTCTCTTTGACACCGAATAAAGGTTGGGAGTTGCTGGAAACTATGGCTACCAATAACCAACAATTTTATACAAGGGATTCCCAAGGTGTTGGTGAGATTTATGCTCCTCCTCAATCCCAAGATATGATTGTTCAGTTGTTGTCAAAGTTGGATAAAAGACTTAAACGTTTAGAACATGAGCATACTTTTAAGCCATGTCATTCTCTTAGTACTTGTAAAGCATTGGTGGGACCTTCTTGTGAATTCTGTGCTTCTACTATGCACACTACTACCACATGTCCCTTTCAACATGAAGAAGTTGCTGCTATGTGTAACACCCCTTATCCAAAAGCATTATATGAGATCCAAAGAGCAGTGAAGTTATTTTCAAGTCTTTCATCAAAGAAATTCTTAAAATAAACATTTATAACTTTAAAATTTTGTTCCGAATTTGAACCTAAAATTGGAAAGAATTCTCTTTCCTTGGTTGTTTGTTTGTTTGTTTGTTTTAAAACATAAACTTTCAAAAGATTTTTTTCAAAGAATTTTCATAAACCTTCACTACATCATTAAGTCTCAACAGCTCTTATCCTTTACATTTCAATCACATCAAATAGATATCAGTATTAAATATAACTTAGCTCCCATACATTGAGCCATAACCATCTAAGTTAACTGGATAGTCATATAATCAACTTCTAGGGATTCATGTTGATTACATTACATGTCTCCTCCTGTTTCTACCCACAACAGGGTTTTCAGACTATTTACAATATGTACAATTCAAAATATTCAAAATACGTCAAATGGACAACCAACAAAAAAACCAGATATTTCTATTTTTGGCCTTAAGCCCTTAGCCTCTAGCTGTCCTCTTTACCTCTTTGCCTTCGAGCTTCCCTCTCCCTGTACTGTAATTTGTTTATAAAAAGGGGTGAGATTCACAAGAATCTCAGTAATAACTACGAGTCATTTATAAGCATACAAAATCACACAGCATGTCAAACAATCATCAATGAAAATATCACAATAACAATCGATGCATAACACACAGTTCACACATCACCATAGCGCTAGGTAAGTCCATGGCAACGAGCGATACCACACAAGAAATCCACTCACGCCTGCACACAGCAGGACATTGCATGAGCGTCCACCATCGCACACAGCCTCGGCGACCACTTAGCACACACATAGCAATTCATTGGTATGAGCGTCCACCTTGGCACGAAGCCACGAGCGACCACCCTGCACATAGCATACCAAATAATTCATGATGAATATGAAAAACATACAGTGTATCTTGTAACAGATGAAGGACTAGTTACTACCTAGTCTCTTTCCTCCAGCTATTTCCAACCCTTTGTCAGCACTCGGGCAGTAATCAAGCTCTGGACAGCTACTAAGTCCTAAAATTCCAAAATTCATAGATGACACGTCATTTTCTGACATCATTTATCTAATACTTTACTTAAGTTGGTTGTCATTAATCTAATCTTTCAATTTACTTTTCTAAGCCTTTAAGAAAGTCTTACTCTAATCTTTCACTTAACTTAGGAAATTTGTAACTTCCTCTAGAAAATTCCAATCGATGAAATTCCAAGTGTTATATGACTATCATTAAGTCTCCTTTACAGGAAAAATAACTCATGGACCCACATTATTCTCTTGAACTTAGAAAATGAGGTTTTCCTCTATTTATTTGTACTGATTTCTGACTCATTTCTCATTCTGTCCCCTGACTTCCAAAAATTATAAGTCTAGTTCTAGACACCCATTTGGCTTATTTTTGGACTCGTTATAAACTTTAGGATGTCTACCATATATTCACCAAATTTCATGGCTATCTAAGGTCATTTAGATCCATTTTCGAAATGATCATTTTCGGCAGTCAATGATTTCCCCCCAGAATTTACTCCTAACTTCATAAAATCATCTCTCTTAATCCACAAACCCAAAATGGATAATTTAAGACTTTTTTTAAAGCTTAACATATCCTCTACATCCCTGGAAATTTTCAAAGGCATTGGAGTTCATTTGCCCCTTCAAAACTCACAGAAAATAGAGCAACATCACTGAGTCCGAAAATGCAATCTTAGCTATATCCATTTATATTCCCTTTTATTCCAACACTTCTAATCAAAATCAAAAAACCAATATAATCATCTAATTTCTGGGACCATCAACCGTAGGTTCCCTTCAATTTAACCCAAAAGAGACATACATTTCCAAAGGTCCAGAATCAGCCATAAACAGAACCAAGGTGCATTCAGATTTTGTTCTAAGCAAATATCCCCAATTTCAGACTTAGGCTTTTAGAAATCATCTTAATTACAGATGTGTGCAACTCTAGCTTCCTAATTTCTACATACATGCTAAGAGGAAACCAGAGGGTTGAAAGGAGAAAAGAGGATTCGAACTCACCTCTCACAGCTGCAACCCGAAATAATCACTCTTTTCTTTCGATTCCCAGCTAAAACTCGCAGAACTCCTTTCTCTTCTCGGCTTCAACAGCAGCGATGAATACCCCCACTCTCTTCCCAGCAATGAACACTCTCTTGGCACACACCCACTTATGGCTGCAGCATGAAGCATTCACCCTTTTCCTTCAGCACCAAAGGCTCTCACTCTCGGCTCACTCTCTCTTTTCTATGGAAAAACGAAAGGCTGAATGGTTTAAGTGAAGTGGTGAATGAAAACATTCTCTATTCTCACCTCCGTAGAGCATAAAACGGGTAAAATGGTTGGTTGACCCCAGAGGAAAAATATTGGATGGGACATTGTGTCTCTTGCCTACGTGGAAGGGAAATGAATTCATCTATATATGTTGACCAACATGTAAGCATTTTTTGTGTGGCTATTTTTGCTTGCTTCTTACACATGGAAATGTGAATGAAAGGAAAATAAATGGGTAGGCTTAATGGATATATATATATATATATATATAGTTGAAGTACGTTTAATAGTATGGCTACAATTCTTCTCCTTAATTTCTCAAAACATACATAAAATCATAAAATTATGATTTTATTATAACTTGGTGAGTTTCCCAAAAATTGGAATATTACAAAGAATGTTGAAGGTCAAATTCAATATAATGGAGGAAGCGTAAGGGTGAAAACCATAAGAGAGGGAATGTCAGTTGAAGATTTGAAAGTAATGATATCATCGTGGATTGATATTGATAGTAATAATAACAAGATGAAATACACCGTGCCTTTCGATGAGAGGATCCTAATAGATCTTGTTGATGATGTGAACATTGCAACCATGTTTCAATATAATGATAGAAGTGTGCATGTGTATGTAGCATGCAAAGAGAATCACAATGTGCAAGAAACCCTCGGTGAACCACAAGTGTAAGTGATGTTGCCCCTATTGATTTTTTTTAAAGAACAACTATTATTTATTATATTGTTAGTGTTAAGATAGTAACATAAGTTGTAATTTGGTTATGCAGCATTGAGGAATTGTTGGGATGCTCACAATAGAGCACTCTTTCTCGAATCGGTTGTGATAATGAATTTGCACTGATGTCTGCTGGTGGAGGACCTAGTAATCTATCTTGTGGAGGACAAAGTGCATCTACACATATGCTTGAATTGAACTCATTGAAATGGAAAGGACTATTGTCAGGAGTATGGAAAACCTTTACAAATGCCGATGCTTTTAAACAAGCACTCTACAAATATAGTATTGCTCACAAGTTTGGGTACAAATTTTTAAAGAATAACAAGGATAGGATGTCAGTGAAATGTAAGATTGAAGGGTATCATTGGAAGATAACATCAAATGCAGTGGGGAAGAAAACTCTTTTCCTACGTGTGACAGTTTCAACATCAACACATTCATCATGCACAAGACAATCTACAAGTGGTGCATGCTGGAAGAGCTAGCCTAACATTGTTTATCGTAATTGATGAGGTAAGGTCTCATATAGATAAGCGTCCTAAGGAAATTCGAAAGATATTGCAAAAAGAGTATGGAGTGAACCTCTCATATAAACAAACATATGCTGCTAAGGAAAAAGCAGTTAAGGAGATTAAGGGCAGACCAGATCAGTCTTACATGCTTATACCTTGGATTTGTCAACGACTGAAGGAAACTGATTCAAAAATAGCAGCGGAATGGATAGCTTCTGACAACATTTTTAAGTGTGTCTTCATAGCATATGGGTGTTGTATAGAGGGGTTCTTGGTTGGGGCAAGGTGTGTACTATACATAGATTGAACTCATTTAAGTGGCTCATATAAGGGCACCTCGCTATCAGCCTTTGTATATGATGCTGATAATGAAATGTTTCCATTTGCAATTGCTATTGTGAAGGGGGAGACATATGAAGATTAGACGTGGTTTTTGTTTATGATTAAAAAAATAATAAGGTCAATTGCATTGACAATCGTTTCAGACCGTCACAATTCTATTATTGGAGCTGTCCGAGCAATATTTGGTGGTGAGCGTCATTGCATTTTGCTATCGGCATGTAAAGGAAAACTTTAGTGCAGAATTTATGAAATTAAATAGGGGTAAGAAAAGGACAGTGCCGGTAGTAAGGATGATGCACTAAAGTTACTTGATGATATTGCATTTGCAATGCTTGAGAGTGATTTCAATGAGGCTATGAAAAATATGAGAAATTCCTATCCACAATTATTTCAATGGCTTGAGAATCACGGGGATGTTGATAGGTGGGCTTTAAGCAAGTTTCCGTTTAAACGATGGGATAATATAACAACAAACCTTGCTGAGTTATTCAATGATTGGATGGTAAAAGAGAGGAGGCATAATGTTGCCCAATTAACCCATAAGCATCAAGAGAAGGTAGCAAAGAAGATGTATGAATCAAGTATACCGATGACGAAGTGGAAAAATGTTGTTGGCCTAAACATAGAGTCAAAAGTGAGAGAGCATGTTGCTAGAACTGAAGAAATGTTAGCTATGCATTATGGAGATATGATACGTGTTCGTACAACTCAAAGGGACTTATAGGTTGATCTTCGTTTACACCAGTGCAGCTGTGCATCATGGCAAATGTATGGAATTCCATGTTTACATGCTTGTGCGGCCATCAAACTTGTACATGGTAATGTGTATGATTATATTGAAGATTGCTACAAGATTACAATGCAAGATAAGATTTATAATAGGTGTATGGTACCTGTGGTAACGATTGATATGCCAAATCCAAATAACTTAAGAATGGAAAATATGCAAGGACAAATTTTCCTCCGACCACCTCAAACTAGTAGACCTCCTGGAAGGCCAAGAACAACAAGACGTGAATCATAGTTTCAAAACAAAAAAACATATCATTGTTCAAGATGCCATCAAGCTGGTCACATAATAAAGATTTGCAAGAATCCAAATCCATGTTAAAATTGGCCTAACAAATGATTGAATTTTCGGTATATGTAATGTGGCTGAATTATGAAGGTTTATTGCAAATGTTTTGTTGCCTTTACTTTTCGAAATAAAATCATAAATTATTAAACATCAACATCGTATAGTATTTCCATTGTTTATTAATTATTGATTTGCTTTATAGTATATTCATTTTTTAAAATCAAAATTACATTATTTTCAAATGAGTGCATAAAATCATACTCGGCAAAGTTTATTGCATGAGCTTTGGTTTATTAGAAGTGGTAGATTTTGTAATTTAGGCTAGCAAATAAAGGAAGAAGAAAAACCTTGATAGCCTATATGGCCTCTTTATTAACATGGTCTCACATTCTTTTGTGAATAAAAGTGATATGAAAAAATTACTCACAACTTTGAATAATCTGTCTAGAATAAACAACATTTAACGAATTCCTTAAATTGCGTCGTATATATTATCTCTATCTGAATACATCGGATTTGCTTATCCTGAAATCGTTTGCATATAAAATAATGCAGAATCTACCAGCTGGGCAAGTTTCTATTCTTTAGCATAGTTGGAGTCAAATATTATATGTAATATTATAGTTTTAATGAAAGTAAATAATTGGAGCTTAAAGATTGTTAGCTATCAAAATAAATCAAAGATTGCTATTTGAATGGGAAATATCCCCCTCGCCAAATAAAACCTCTGAAGCATTAGGCAATTATGCAAATGCCATTCTTTCCAACCATCAAATTAAATGACAACGAAAATAGCAGTATTGGATATCAATTCTTGCTTACCCTTCCAATCAAGATAGACTTTATGAACAACACAAGGTCACAAAAATTTTGAGTAATTAGCACTTTAATACATAAATTCCTTCTTTGGTCCAAAAATATATTGACAGACTACTCTTTGCATTCTAGGTGCCAGAATTATATGTATATGATTACTCTAATACTGCTAAAAATGCAATCTGTTAATCAAATACCCGCAGGAAGAATGCAATAGTTTCAATCACTGGCTCATACTAACCTTACCATAGTTTAAACTCTGATCAAGTGGTGGGGAGACATTTGGAAGCCAAAAGTCCCACAGTGATGTAAATCCTTTGTATGGCTCATACTACATGAGAGACTCATGATGAACAAAGTAAAGCATATGCCTAATTTGCACCCCAGTGGTATATGGACATACGACTTGGATAGTACTTGCTCTTTTATTTTTATTTTCAATTTAGCTCTTCGATTCCAATGTATCCAAAAATATCTTTATGCTTGCATTCATGTACTATGAAGGATGCAAAATATCATTGAGGCAGCCAATTCAAGGAATCAATCATCTTCCCATCCCCCTAGATGTAACATAATATTTACATAAAGCTATACCAAATCAAATATTTACATAAATCTATAAACAAGACGTAGACTTCAAAGATGTGACCATAATAAGCAAGTATGCTAGATATTAAGATCACCATGATGAGAAAAAACAGGAAACATGACAATATATCAAAGCTTAGCATTCCAATATCAGGTACTAAGAATAAATAAAAACATACTCAATACCTTGCATTCAATTTTTCTAGGAATTCATTAGGATATCTGTGCCAAAACTACTGTTGCCACCAAAACCTAAGCATCCCAATCCTATGAAATGATGATCCTTATTATACCTGAAGTCTCTCCCAAACTTTTTGCTCATATAACATTACAATAATAGAACAGTTTCATATGCTAGTTGAACATGAGAAAACATGGCTTATAATATATAGATTTTGTAGTGTTTTGTGCTATCCTTCTCAATATTTGGCTTCCCCAAATAAACTCACTCGAACACTTCAAGCTACCATCCTATTTTAAAACAATTTTGATGTCATTACCTTGTTCATGTATTCATTGTAACATCCCGAAAATTCTTAGGCCTAGATAAGGTAGTTAGGTAGATCGAGGGTCATACCTTGACATTTTCTGAGGCCTAGGTGGGGTATTTGGGATAAACTAAAGGCCTTAGTATGTAAAGGGGAGAGAGATTTCACAATTATTAAAGTAAAGTAAGGGGAAAAACCTATCTGTAGAAAGAAAGAATTTAGCAAAGTTTACGACTGGATATCGGTTAGGTCTAGTAACCCCGAAAATTTCCGTAAAATCCCAAAAAATATAAAAGAGTGTCCAAGATAGTATATGAGCCTTAGAATGAGGTTCTGAGATCATATAAATGATCAATGAATTTGTGAATATTTTTAATAATTTTTAGCCAGACAGGGTTTTTGGCTGAAAATTAATTATTCTAGATAAATGGGGACCTCAATTTTCTGGATTGGGATTGGAGAAAATTATTATAATATGTGAGAGAATTTATAAAATTATCTCAAGCCCATAAGGAGATTCAGAGATAGCAGCAAAAATTGCTCGAATAGGCTAATTATCGAAATAGTGAATTTTTTGTTAGAAATTTATTCTGTGAGTTATAGATTCCCAAAAGTACTGAAATTTTAAGGATAGTATACTGGAATATTTATAGAGCTCTGGAAAAAATTGGAAATTTTTGTATGAGTATAGAATTTTCTGAAATTTTTCCAATAATTTTAGCTGATAAGGGAGAGACTACCGGAAGAAAGTAAATAAGATAAATCCTCTGGGGCCCACAATGGATGGCGCCAGCCTTGCTTAGTAAAGAGAGGATATAAAAGCTTCTGGAATATTCTAGAGTATGCTAGAAAAGTTTCAAGCTCCAGTGTAAACGAGGTTAGCCACTTAAGTTGACTTTTGGATTTATGCCTTAGACAAACATGGCCTTAAGTGGAGGCTATAAATTGAGCCCCCTTGCAGCCCATTTTGGCCGTGCACTTTGAGGCTCATAGCGAAGCTCTAGAAATTTCAAAACCTGGCCGTTCCACTTGGAATTTCAAGACGGTTCAAGCTACACCAGTTGATCTTTCACTAGAGGTATGTTCTAGATTTATGTTCCTTTCATTTCTCTCCTCTTCTCCATAGTTTGGAGGCACTCCCAAGAGGGGGAGGTGCTGTCCAATTTCGGCCAAGCATGAGGGAGGGAGTTTTGAAATTGTTTTATGGTTTAAATTATTGAAAAGGGCTAGAACAAGGCATGTATGCTTGAGTTGACTCGAAATAGCATGTGTGGGGATGTGTTCATGTTTCGGCCAGACCTATTAGGAGTTTTTTAGAGCTTGATTTTCATTGATATGATGATTTCATTGTGTTTAGAGTACTGTTTTCTTTAAGGATATGTTGTAAGAACACATGTGGAAGCGTTAGATTGAAGAAAACCTTGAGAACCCTATTATTGAGGGTGTTTGGCCAAGGGAAGTTTATGGGGTAGGGATGTGATTTTGTTTGAATGGATATCATAGATGAATTCAGTGGTTAAAATTGTGTGGAATTAACCTCTGAAATTGTTTGATTGATATGAGAAATCAGGATCTTGTTTATAAGAGAGAAGGGTCCTTGGTTATATCCTGTAGCATACATTGATGTTTATGTATTGTGGTTTGTGTATGAACATTCCAGAGATGTAATCCAAGAGTTTCAAAAGCTGGGAAAGACATTGCACCATGCAGGAGGAGTAATTGGTAGTGAGAATATCTTACTTTAACTTATATTGCTTTGCTTGTCTGCTGCGCGCGCGCGCTTGATTATTATGTTGTGGTTGAGCTAGCATGTTATGTTATGAGATATATAACTCCCTGTTTATATGTGTGGCTATGTGATTAAGGTTGAGTCTCGTGCATGCTCCCTGTATATAGTAGGTGCCAGAGAGAGGGCACTAGATGAGTAGTAGAGCATAACATATAGCATAACTAGCATTGCATTATACTATTACTAGTTGTGGATTCTATATGCTACTGAGGTTTCCCAAGAAACATTACCCTCTCTAAAACATGCAGGTGAATGTTCAGTTGGAGGCAAAGGCAAGGAAAGGATGTGATCATGTTTAATTTGTCTCCTATATTACTTTTGGATAACTGTTTAGATGACTGTATATATATATCCTAAGATACTGGAACTCTGGTTTGTTATTATATGCTATTGTATTATGTTATACATGTGGGGATCTGCTATGTTGTAGTTGTTATGTTGCCAAAATTGCATAAACTTTGAGAGGAAAGAGAAATTGGCATAGTATTGTGATTATTGTCTTTTTGCACTTAAGTTATTGGTTATTTTGGTATAAATTTGGGTTGGCTACAATTTAAGTGGATGATTGAATTTGACCACGAGCTTTTGCATGTTAATAAAGAGTATTTTTAGTTGCAAGTGGAGTGGTAAGATCATATCATTCAGAGTTTTGTAAATAAAGTTAAGCCATCCCAAAGTTAGGCCAAAAATCAAAGAAAATGGAAAAAATGACCAAATGAATAGTGCTTTTTGACCATACGAACAATGCACTTTTTAGGGGTTGCATGCGCTTATTTCTATGCAATTTTGGATTGGCATTATTTTTCCCTTAAAGAGGAATGAAAGAACTTTCTAACGAACTTGGAACCATTTCATTCCAAATTTTTTTAGAATTAGTTATAATTTTTCAAAGTTAGCCAAAAATAAGATTTGGGTGAATAGTAACCCGCAGATTCAAAAATTTTATTCCTGATTTTCTCAACTTAAAGTCATAACTAATGCTTCCAAAGGCTATAATAGAGTATGGTAAAGCATTAGAAAGTGAGGTGTGACATTTGGGCAACATTTTCAACTAGAATGTTATCCTTGAAAATCTGAGGACTCATTCACCATATCCAATAAATTAGAACTCTATTATGTAACACCATGCATTGCCTAAGGCACCCATTCAAAATCTTATGACACCACAAGTTTACATCACTCACCATACCAAAGACCATTGTAGCTCATTTAATGCTCTGCACATCATTGCGCCAAATCCTAAATAACAGATATTTTCTGGTTTTAGATATGCAATAATTTATATGACACCATGCACTGCCTAAGGCACCCATGCAAAATCCTATGACACCACAAATTTGCATCACTCACCATACCAAAAACCATTGCAACTCATTTAATGCTCTAAACATCATTGCGCCAAATCCTAAATGACATATATTTTTTGGTTTTAGATCTGCATTAATTTATCCCTCTCACACAAAGCAACACCAATATGATAAATAACCTCTACATGATAGTAGTATACCTTAAGTCATCATTTCCCAACGGCATGGTACGTCTTACTCACCTATCTAAACTGGGATATCACAGTATATAACCATAGCCATGCAATTTAGACAATAACACTCCATCAGCCTAACAAATATAAACACTACAACGAAGTTATCTTATCAAATAAGTAGTGTAAGAGAATGAATAAAACAGTAACTATCACCATTGTAAATATTCATGAACCATATATTGATAAATAAATGATATGACAACTCATTCATCAATTGACTGCACATTTATTATCATCAGTTGATGTTTAAATGAAGTATGGACAACATGACCACCACACCATATATATTTACTGTTGTTGGTTAGAATATGAAGTAGTTCCTTCGTCTCCATGTAACCCTACTCTCTCAAACTACCGTTTTTTGAATATAAGGAAACCACAAACTCACTCTACATTTTGTAACAAAGAATAATGTGACAACTCAATTGCTTCAAAATTAACTCATTACGTACAATGCAACATGTGGTGAATTATATGACCCTACCATTTTAATATTACAATAATACCATAAATTAACTATAGATTTTCTAACAATGAATGCTATGACCACTCGGTTACTACAAGCTTAAATCATTAAGTGCAATGCAGGAGGTCCTACAAATTATGTAACAACCATTTTTAGAATCTAAGAAAACAAAAACCTCACTCCACATTTTGTAATAGTGACTACTATGAAAAGACCATTCCTAAAAAGTGAATTCATTAAATGTAATGCAGAAGGTGCTATAACATAGTCAGTCCTCAATATGACATTTTCCATCTCATAATGAGTAGCTTGAAACGAGATTGACTGAAACTCCAATACCTTCATTAAATGATCCACCTCATACCTCAATGTAATAGTAGTATTCAATAATGTAATACACAAAAGATAAATATTAGCTAGAAAACAATCAATCTTTGTGCACCATAACTGACCATCCTTGGTTACCAATATTATAAATATCACATTTATATTTGTAATTCAATAGAATGTCATGTCTGTCCATTCTTGGTTATGAAGACACAATATAACCATTAACCATCAATGCTTGATTTTGGCCTTACAAATATAACAATTGTTCCTTTGTTATACCTCAAGCAATAATTACCAAATCGTCAAAAAAAAAAAGAATCATGGAAACATGCAAAGTCCATTGACCTTAAGTGAATATATCTTTAACATTATTACGGGACATTTATCTTATATAATATAGATAATCACTTTGAAGCTCCCTTACAAAAAATGAAAATGGCAACTTTGTCATTCATTTTCAACAACTTCATCACTTAGCTTTCATATG
>JBAGKO010220520.1:0-12571 GCA_037177275.1 Acacia concinna
AATGAAAATATTTTTGAAGGGCTTAATGCAGATCTTAGCTCTTTGAAGATCCTTGTAGCCACCATAACTGATTCCATACAAAGAAACAATAAGCGGTGCCATAACGTGAACTTGCAAGGGAGTCATGGAATGCCTGAGGCTTACTCAGCAACAATCCCCCCAGGTTATTATAAACTTTCTATGGATAGTGCATTCTTAGAACTTCTATGCTCGGCAGCTTGTGGAGGAGGCAAATGGGACCCACAAGGTAACTTCTATGGAGGATTTATTATGAGAATTCAGCATGAGGGATCTTTAAGTGTTGAGCTATGGAGCTGCTTAACTAGTTTAAAGCAAGCTTGGGACATGGGTATAAGGAAGGTGGTTCTATTTACAAACTGTCTTGATGCTTGGAGACTGTTGAAAACGATGTACCGAGTTACACATGCAACGAAGCTTAGTATTGGATATTTGAAGCTTATTGGAGCATAATTGGCAATAAAGATTTGTCACATCCCAAGGAACCTAAATCTAGTTGCAGATAACTTTGCGAAACAAGCAGTTAATATGGAGCTTGGATTCTACTTGATAAATTGGCTTGACACTGATTTGGTTCACATGGAAACTTTAGCAATAACATTTTTGTTTTTGTTTGTTTCTTAACTTTTATCATGTATCAAAAAATAAAAATAAAACATACAACTTTCAATTAAAATAAGAATTCAAGTCAAGTATGACCCATCCTTAAAAATTGGGGAAACTAGCCACTCATCTAGCTAGAATACGACACAATTAATAATAAAGAAAGAAAGAAAATAAATAACAAGAAGACGATGAATCGCTTGAGAATGTAGGACAAGAGAATATCAAATTATATTAGGAATATATATTAATAATTTAAAAGTATATATAATTTTTTTCCAAAATCAAAATTATTTAATTATTATCAAAGTTTTAAAAAAGTTGTTATTGTATTTTAGAATACTTCATTTTACGGATTTCTAATTATAATTCTAATTATAAATATTATTTTTGAACATATTCATAAAACCTACACTACAAATGATATCTAAACAGATAGAAATACAATACTAATATACAATAGATTTTAAAATTAATTTTAGTGTTAGGTAGCATCCAAAACTTTGCAATATTTTTTCAGTAGTATTTAATATCTTAAACTAATTTTTAGTGCATCACCCTAAATTATTGTTTTAAGGTGCCCATTATACTAAAGTAATTTGTGGTGTATCCAACTAATTAAAGGCTTTTTTCTCACTAGCACTTAATATCATAAAATTATGTTATTTGTTTGCACTTAACATTGCATTATTATTTGTTGGATAACATTTTATGCTGTTACTTTTTTTTATAAATGTGTTTTAATAAAATTAATATTATTTAGAATTATAGTTATAAATCCCTAATGAAACGAATGATTTGCCTTTGCAATCGCGATTATGCTCGCTCTCTCATTGCTTGCATTTTGTTCTCATGTCATGGATCCTTAACTAAAATATTATGCCCCATACAAGGAAGAAGTATTTGCTAGTGTTGAAAATAGTCTGATCCACCGTACCCTTAGAAAATTTTGGCCGAATCTCAAAGTATTGGACATTAAAGCTGGGGTAGATATATATGATATTTCCCAGTTACGATAGTCATATCACTTAACCGATAAAGTGCGACTTTACGAGAGATATTGTTTCATTGATATGTTATATCTCTATATGGAAAATGACATGTCTCTCTGAGGAAAGGGTGTGTTAGTATGGAGTAAGGGGTACAAATAACACTATAAATAGGAGCAAGGATTTCAATTGTGATTGACTTAAAATACATATATTTTAGGACACATTGATTAGTAATTCCCTCTATTATATTTCTTCTCTTATTCATGTCTGTGTGGTGTATTTGTTGTGAGCCACAATCGCTTTTGTAGCTATGATTCAATTTACGTGGATATTGGATATTAACAATTACATTTTAGAGATTAAGAGTCGCACCAGAAGCACGCCCAATATTTTTACCAATATTTTTACAGTAAGTAATCAATATTTGGAAAATTTCATCCCCTCATATGGAAGGTAGCTCCAAATGGTCGGGTTTACTATCTGACATGACATCTATTTGTTGAACTAATATTCATATAGCAAAAGTACCCAATAAATATAATATATTTATATATATATATATGTGTGTGTGTGTGTAAAAGAGGCTTTGCTATATGAATATATATATATATATATATATATTCTCTCTCGTTCAACCCGCCTTCATTGTTTAGTTTAAATTTGATAAGAAAAATAACTTCAAAACCATTCGGAGGTGTGTTGGAAGAAATTTTAATAGTGTTGTTAATTATTTTTGCCAACCAAGACAAAGTCAGTGATGAAAAGGCTAAAATGTAAATAAATGAAAAGATAACTCGTGAAATTAAAAGTTCAATAACTGAATTATAAAATATTTAAAATTTCAGGAACTGAGTAACACAAGTTATAGTAAAAGAATTGAGTTATAAATAACGTTAAGGTTGTAGAATTAAAATATTAATTTTCTCTTTCTTTTTCTTTCACACAAATATTAATTTTGATTAATATCATTTTTCATTTCAATAACATAACTTTGTCCTAGAACATTGAGTTAATAGGGCGCACTAGGGAATGTTTGAGAACATGTTTTGAAGCACAAAACGCGCATTATTGGTGATTATAAAAAGCAGCTTTTGCCATATTAGTATTGTTTGGGAAGGTAATAAGTATGCTTGGAGTAAAGATTGTAATTGTTATTTTTGGAAAAGTAAGATTGAGTAATCTGATTTATATTTTAAAGAAAGATTGCAGAAGTTACTTATAAGTTGCTTATGCAAAAGTAAAACTTATTTGGTTGAAATTTTCTAAAAATTACTTTTGATGGAAAATGATTGAAAAGGGTATAAATCATATTATATAGATTACATATATATATATATATTTGTGATATTTAAAAATTATAGTAGAAAAATGAAAATACATTTTCATAAAAGTAAACAAATAATAAAACATAAAAAGTATATAACTAATTACATGGTTAAATGAATAAAAATGTATATAGAGAAGAACAAAAAAAAGAATTATAGGTCTTATAATTAGGACTGGAAGGAGTTTTATTACATGTAAATATATTGTGATATTTATACTACATCCGGTCCTAATTATAAGATTTAATTGACTCTTTTGACTTTCTTAATCTCTAAAAAAAAACCCAACTATGTCTTATAATGAGGACCAGAGAAAGTCTTTTTACATGTAAATATATTGTGATATTTATACTACTTCCTATCCTAATTATAAGATCTAGTTGACTCTTTTGACTTCCTTAATCTCTTCAAAACAAAAACAAAAACAAAAAAACCAACGGGGTCTTATAATTATAATCAAAGAGTGTTATTATATGTAAATATAGTGTGATATTTATACTACCTTTAGTCTTACTTATAAAATCTAGTTGACTCTTTTGACTTCCTTAATCTCTCCCAAAAAAATCAACTGGGTCTTGCAATTAGGACTAGAAGAAGTAAAAATGATAGAAAAAAAAAACTCCCCAAACGTCACATTGCAATTGGATGGAAAGCACCATTTTGGTTCTTATAGAAATAGGATACTTTTCATGTATAAGTCCAATCAAACTGAACGTTACTCCAAACACCCTAAAAATGTCAATTCAATTGCTATCTTACTTTTGGCTCTCTAATCATGCTATTGGTCCAACAAATCGCCAGTCCAAACATACTAAAGGTCAGTTTGGATGTAGCTTATTTTAAGTGATTTATTTTTTTTTATGGGCTTATTAGAAGTAGCTTCAAAAAAATAAGTGTCTTATGAGAAATTGTTTTGTTTGGATGTGACTTTGCAAAAGTGATTTTTTTTTATGGAACATGTTTGAATGATAAGTAGAAAAGTTACTTATGATAAAAATTTTAAAAGAATTTTTTTTGGTTAAAAATAAGTAAGAGATGTGTAACATCCCAAAATTTTATTCACCAAATTCCCTAAGTATATGACAAGATAAGGGGAATAAAATGGTGGATTTTTTTGTAAAAATCATAGACAAAGTAAGTTTTGGCTAATTTCTGAAATGAGAGTGGCGGCAGTCTTATTGTACGTCAGTTTATCCTAGGCAAATGATGTCCAAAAATCATGAAACTTTTCATTCTAAAACTAGACATGTCTAGCTTTAATTTCATATGTCATTTGCATGATTTGGATGTATATGTTAAGAGATATGAATTTTTGTACAATTAGATATGAATTTTCAAAATTGAGTGAAAATTCTATCTAGAAATCCAAATTTCATAAATATAATGGTATGCTTGTAATTTGTGGCCCAACCAAGAATAAAGATAAATATAATGTATAAGAAAAATTGGGGAGTATCCATTGTTAGATATATGATTAGTTTTGATGATGTCAAATATAGATGTAATATATTAAGAGCAAAATGTTTACATCATGTATTTATTATCTTATATTGACTAACTACTACATTAAATATTAAATATCTTGTAGATTAGTCAAGTTAAAGAAGATGATATCAAGTTGAGGTTTGGAAGATAATCAGGAGAAAGACAAGAAAAGATTGGAAAGAAAAGGAAGAAGATTTCAAGATAGAGTGTGGTGATTGTTCAAGCATGAAGATGTCAAATGAGGAGAAATAATGACAAATATTGACAAAAATTATGGAGAATAATAATGAAGAATAAGAAAAGAGGGATTTGTCTTTTCTAATGGGAATACCAAGTTTCAAGCTCTTATATATGGTATTGGTGGCTGGATTGACCATATGGGAAGGTAAACCTCGAGGTTAGGATAAAACCTCAAGGGAAGTGGAAAATTAGAGCAAAATCTCAAGGTTAGAGGTAAGTCTCGAGGTTTTAAGGAGATTTTGGATGTTTTATTTTCGATTAGCAAAACAGAGGTTTAGTGTTTTAGCCATATCTCTTCAACTAGAGATCCGATTGAGCTGATTCTTGCTTCATATGAAACTAGACTTAAAATACAACAACAAATTAAAGAACATGATGAAACAATGTCAAATGAGAGAGATATGCTTCTCCAAATTTGGTGCTTAATTTGCTTCAGATAATCCAAACAAGATTCAATGTTTATATCATATCTCTCAAGCCACAACTCCAATTGAGAGCATTCCTCTTGAGTGTCAAACTAGAATCAAATATATTTCCAATGAATCCAAGATCATCCAAAACAAATATGATATGAGGGTGCTATGTATTTTTGAAAATGACATTCAAGCTTGACGCATGTTCCAAAATAGTCTATATTCTTCAATTTATATCTTCTAGAATACAATGAATTTGAAGCTGATTCTTTTTGCATGGAAAGAGGACTGAAAGAGCTTTCTAGGGATATATAACTTTTTGGATTTGGAGCTAGAATGGTAAAATAAATCGAGGTATAAAACTTATATGTTTGTTGGAACCTTCGCTGGGAAGTAAGGTTTCGATGAAACCCCACCCAATAGTGAGGTTTGGCCAAAGCCTCATTGTTTGGTTAAGGTTTGCTCAAAACCCTACTGTTGGCAAGGTTGAACTTGAACCTCAAGCTTGGGTGAAAACCTCAAGGTTTTGGGACTCTCACCACAACGGCAAGGTTTTGTGTCAAACCTTGCTGTGGGAGCAAGGTTTGGCCAAAACCTTGTTGTTGGCAAGGTACAAACCAAACCTTGAGGTTTGGGAGAAACCTAGAGGTTTTGAGCACTTCCAATAATAGCAAGGTTTGCACCAAACCTTGCTGTTGGAGTAAGGTTTGGATGAAACTTTGTTGTCTTGAGGATATGGGGAAAACCTCAAGGTTGGTCCATAACCTCGAGGTTTGACCCAACCTTTTTGGTTTAGCAAGTTTTCTTCAAAACCTTTATGTTATAATTCAAACGTTGCTATGGGGACAAGTTTTTCTAAGTTGAGAAAAACCTCAAGGTTTGTGTGATCCATAAAACAGAGCATCGTAATGATAATTTCTTATTCAATTATATGCCTATGATTATTAATACCCATTGTTTCTAATCACTTTCTACAAGTTATTATATGTGTTTAATAACATATTAGAAGCTTCAAAGGAGGGATCAAATACAAGATTGCAAAAAGCGTAATTATGGTAGAACTCTAACGGCTATATTTCAACAGGAAGAAAAATTTCTCAAAGTGCCTAATGGATAGATCACCTTCTCCAATGGCCATCAAATTCACACAAACTATAAAAGGAGAAACATTCAAAATGAGCAAGGTGATGATGGACATGAGCTTGCATGAGAAAAGTATCAAAATGCCAACCTTCTTATTCTAATACCTCATACTTGTTTCTTAACAATCATGTAATATACCAATAGAGAGAGTCTTAAGTTTTGACCTCAGTGATTATTCATCTATTATTCTGAGAAAATATTTATTGTAAATCCTTATCATTAAGTTGTATCCTTATGGGTTGTAAGAGGGAGTGATTATGAGAGAATTACAAAAGCTTTATAAGTGTCTGGTGTAAACTTGTTGTATGTAATGGTTCTCAAGTACCTGAGAAACTTGAGGGAGTGTAGCAGCTTCTCTTCTGCATGATTCAAACAAGAAGATAGTGGATTGAAAATCTCAAGTGGAGCTTGAGGATTGGACATAGGTCATCGAGATTTGGACAGAACTAAGATAAATCTTAGCTTACATATTCTCTTCCCTTATATTTTATATTTCCAGCGTATCTTATTGAATTGATTATCTTTAAATTTATGGATTTCTATTTTCATACTTATTACCTTGATTAATATCCAAAAATATTTTAAAAGTCCATAAATTTTTATTTGACACCGAATTCACCCACCTTTTGGGTGGCAGCCAGTTCTAGCATCCATGAATTATTTGCAGACTAATGACAGTCAATTTAAAATTTTTTGAAACAGTTGATATACTGACTCTGGAGAAAATTCAACCCAAAAAACCTTTTGTCCCTTCTCTCTCTCTCCTCCTAGCCTCCTTGCCACCATAAAAGCTCCAAATTTGAGCTTCATCTTTTGATGCTTTTGATGCTCCAAAAGCCACAAAGTAGTTTTTTTTTGCCATCCAAACATTTATCTTATGATAAGTTACTTAAAGTATTGATGTGAAGCTAAATAAGCCCAATAAGGTGACATTAATTCCATTTTGATTTAGTAGTTGGGATAGAAATCAACAATCTATGGTGGGGTTTTTATACTCCTCAAAAATACATTGTTGGTATCTGAAATTGAGTGGATGCCACAAAACAAATAGCTTTTGTATCTTACCTCTATAACAATGCATAAAGCTTGCATAGAGATTAATTTCTTCATATAAGGACTCCACTTTAAAAACTTTTTCACGCTCTCATAATTCTTATGAGAAACAAAAGCAATATCATTATTGGTAGAAAATTTAAAACAAAGAAAGCCCCACTTTAGATTTCATAATAATAATATGTCTTAGACGTAGTTCACGTTTTTGCTTTTCATTTTCAAGTTTCATTGCTTTCACAATCAACTAAATGCACTTGAAATCTTCAATATCTATACCTGTATGGAAAAATTTGAGAGACCAAACAAAAGTTAATAAGAATGACTCATGACTCTGGTACCAATTTTAGAAGTACTAACCCAAACTTGATTCTGATACCGGCATAAGCTTGATTATCTTCATCACTGCTTGTCTGTTCATCCACCACTGCTTGTATGTTCATGGAAAATCTTATCAAAGAAGGATATCAATACCCTTCTACTTGAATATTTCTAACAAGACTTTTGGAAAGTTTTAAACTTTTTATTGTAGGGATATCAACATTGGGAAGGACTCGAGAGAAACTAAGAATCATTGTAGAGAGTAGAGAAGTGAGAGAACACACATACCTGAATGGGATCATGAGGCCAAATCTCAGGAGGGTCATTAATGTAGTTAGGGCTATAATCGATCAAGCAACAATCAACTCCACAGAGTGTAGAAAGCTCATGTGCTTTCTTCATAATTCCAATATTTCTCTTATGAAACGTAGCCTTTCTCGAT
Organism: Acacia concinna; assembly: GCA_037177275.1. Lineage (NCBI taxonomy): Eukaryota > Viridiplantae > Streptophyta > Magnoliopsida > Fabales > Fabaceae > Acacia > Acacia concinna. The sequence continues at coordinate 8,033 of JBAGKO010220520.1, forward strand.
TTCTCTTTCTCTATCAGTTGCATGGCCAATCTTTCTCTCCCCATTCTAAATTTTTCTTCTTGAATAGAAAACGAATTGCAAATATGAATTTTGGAAATCTCTCAGTGTTTGAGAGAAAATTTGGATTAGAGAGGAAAATATGGGATGCGTCTTTAGTTTGTGATGTTGGTCCAAGAAATACTAAATTTATTACCGTTATTAATTGAAACAAATTTGATAGTTTAATGTTAATTGTCAATTTAGGAAAATAATGTTGACACTCAGGGAATAAAATAGAAAATAGGAAATTACGTCTCTTTCCAAATCTACATAGATTATATGAAGGACGCATACTATGTATTAATTAATTGATAAATGAATTGATTTTCCCTGATTGATGAGAATTACAAATACATAATAATTGTGTCATCAATGACTTTACCAATCAGTTAGTCTAATGAAAGGAGGCTAATTATCAAGTCCCTTTAAGAGGTCTTAATTTCCTCATGCCGTAGATGAAATGTTTCAGTCCTATAATAAGATTCTTATTTGTTGGGCGATTTATGTCATATGCATTAAATTACATTAACTCTTCCATAGAATTCAATAACTTTCCAACTTTACTTTTACTTAATATACATTATACCACATGAAAATGAAGTCAACATAATAATAAATGGGAGTAAACTTATACATTTGCATAAAATTTTTCTCTCTGCTTTATAATAGGACCAAAGTTTTTCTCCTCTCTTTGCCCTATATATAAGATCATAGGAGTATATAAGAGAGAATTAGTAGAAATTATGAAAGAGAATGTGTAATAAATTATTATATGAGAGATAATTAATGGTAAGTAGGAGATAATTATTGTAAAGGTATCTAGTTAATTGGGATATAAAAGGAAAAACTAGTTTAAACTTGGGTTAAGGTGCAGATTTGCCAACGAAGTTTTTCCTGAGGAGCGCTGGGCATAAATAAGTTTTAAAAAGGACAAATCTACCAATGAACAATTAAAAATGGTGCACATAGCACAATCCCATTAATTTGATGATCAATGACTATTAAACATGACAAAGAGTATTTGCGTGTTATTTATTAAAAAATAGATAGGTTAAAAAAAAGAAAAGGGGAAAAATTGATCGTAAAACCTAAAAAGTGACAAAGTGAGGATCAAGTTCCTTGAGTGACAAGAGTCAAACAGAAGGGGAGCGAGAATTTGAGATGCTAAGGGATTAAAAGTAACAGATTCTGCCAAGAACACACCTAAAACCTTACCAGTTTCAATTTCAAATGCTTACCTGCTAGTACTATGGACTTTGTAGAACCTCCCACTTGAGTTTATTGTGACACCACCATACTTTGATCATGACAAGGTTGATGCAAAAAGCACAACCCTCTGTCTACATCTTCCTGTCGACAATGATGAAGATGCAACCATTTTTAATTGTGTTATTTGCCCCTTTTTAAATTGTTCATTGCTAGATTTGCTCATTTTTAATTATTCATAGGTATATTTTTCCTTTTTAAAACTTATTTGTGCCAGTGCTCGTTAGGAAAAACTTCGTTGGCAAATCTACACCTTAACCCTTTAAACTTTGAGAAAAGAAAAAAAGTTGCTTATATTGAAGATCAAGTAAAAGTAAGAGAAAGTTAATTACTTATAAATACGACCAGAGGGAGTATATTACAAGCACAAAAATCCTTTACCTTGGGAAAATTAAAATAAACGACCTAAAGAAAATAACATATATTATTATAAATGACCATTAAAGCTGTAATTACTTCTTAGATAAAACTACACCATAATATAATCTAGAAGAACAAAATATCATAATATAAATTTAAAATGACTAATTGTCCCTAACAAAGCTTGCTACATTATCTCTTGTATTTATAATTAAAAATAACAAAAAATTAAAACTAAAATCTCACATCATTCAAATCATATATGTTTTCTTACTTTTTATTTTTCACCAGATTCTAAGTTCATATAAGGGCATATTTGATATTGTTAATAAAAAAAATTAAAAAAAAAAAGCAAACATGTTTACTAAATTGTTTTTACTTAATTGTTCTTCAAAACATAAAAACAGAGATTTGTTTAAAAAACTAAAAAATGAAAACAATTTTTATATGTTACTCCCTCCATCCCAAAAATATAAGAAACAATTATCACCCTTACTTTGTCCCAAAATATAAGAGACATTTGAAAAATGTCTTGTACTTTAATTCTTTTTTTTTAGTTTTACCCTTATTCAATACCAATGTATTAATGTTTGTGTTGACCATAAAAGTTATCATTCCCAATTAGAGAAGAGAGGGGTATGGGGAGAGAGTGGTGGACTTTAATAAGGATATTCTCTCTCTTATTTCATATCTCCTCATTAATAGGGTATTTTAGTAAAAATAAGTAATAATTCTAATATACTTATTACTTTTAACCACTACTTCAAGTTAAGAGATTTGGTTAAACATTTCTTATATTTTGGGACGGAGGGAGTATCTATTTTTTCATTTTTGGTCCTCTGTTTTCTATTCTCCAACCACTTTCGGCTAATCGACTTATTCAGAGTTCAAACCAAAGATTCATCCGCTTGGCTGCTGTCTTGACTGCCTGCTTGCCATCTAGTGCTCACCTTGGATCTTAGTACTCACGATTTTTCCCACTCGGTGCTCACATTTTGAGCCATTTTTGTTGAATCACGAGCTTCGTATTCAGAGGATTGGTCAAAGGAATCCATCAAAGAAAGGCAAATCACTGTAAGCAACTTGGGATTTCAATTTCAATGAGTCTCCTGAAAATCCTTTGCACCTTCAATTTCTGGTTCTGAAGATGGGTTTGGTGGAAAGGGGGAATCGAATATATGTATCTGAAATTGGAAATAAATATCTGAAAATTGAGAACCATTATCTGTATATGTATATATAAACAACGTCGTTGCACTTGTTTTGAATCGAATATGTATGGATGAAAACCTCTGTTTGTTCGAATGAGTATGTCTACATAATGAAACCGAAAATCTCTATTTGACTGAAGTGAAGGTGTTCTCTGATTTCTGGGAATAGATCTGTTTAATCGAAGTTAGCAACTGAAACCGAGGATGTGTTTGCCAAGGATTGAAAACCGAGAACATGTATATGATTACTGAAAATACATGTGGAAACCAGAAATTCTGTTGATTCCCGAATGTCCTGTCTAAACCTAATGTGGGTGTTTGCTGAAATCCCAAAATCTCTAGTTTAGTTTATTAGGATGATTATGGTGTGCATTTTTCATTCTGAAACTGGAAAATACAAAACTGAGAATGTGTATGTCCTATTTTGGGTTTATTTGGTTATTGTCCGAGAATAAATGTATGGAAACTAAATCTAAATGTGTCTAGCTGACACTGAATTGAGAATATATCATAAACAGGTAAAGTATGGAATTATGTTATGATTCAGAAGAATCGTTCTGTTTCGTGTAAGGCTTTAATAGGGAAAATGATCTCCATTTCCCTTGAAAATTTATATAAATGTATAGGACTTAATAAGCTTTAAAACAAGTCCTATTTTGTGCAATGTGTATTTTTCAATTGGGAGATATGATTTTTGAAAGTTTAGGGTAAATTCTGGAAAGAAATCCTGATGGCTGAAAATAAGCATTTCAAAGAAAGGGGCAAATGACTATGGACAATTATAAACTTTTATGATAAATTTTTAGATATATAGAGCTTTAAAATAAGCTTGGAACCAGGTCATTGGCAATTTTGTAGACTAAGATATAAATTTTACAAGTTGGCATGAATATGTTAGGGTGAATTTTGACTTAGGAATTTCGTGCAAGGTTTAAGTAGAGCAAACCAATTTTGTTTTTATGAAAATTGGTGAACTAATAGTAGACATCCTAAGGTTTAAAATGAGTCTAAGAACGTACCAAATAGATGTCTAGAACGAGAGTTATGATTTTTAGAAGTTAGGGCTCTTAATCAGGAAAAAGTCTAAGAGCCAGTGTGAATGATTGGAAAAGAAACCTAGTTTTAGGGCCTATTTGTATAATGTGGTTCTATAAATTATTTTTCCTATAAAGGGGACTCAATAAGGGTTAATTAGAATCAAGAATCATATCATTTGGATCTCCCTATCTCAAGTTACAAATTTTCTAAGTTCAGTATAGTTTGGAGCAGATTCTATTAATGATTAAGAATACAAATCAAGGGTATTATGGTGTGTTTATTAACCTACCCATATATGTATATAAATTCTAGGTTTTGATAATTGCCCAAGCCCACAAAGGAATCATCAAAGAAAGAAACAAGATAGAGGTATATTGGGGGGAAACGCAAGAGGTAGCAACACTTTCTTTCATACTGATCTGACACAATATTTATATGGTTTTCTAGGGTATTTTACATTTTAATTGCACACATTTACCTTCAAATTGCATGATATTTGTACTTTATGGATTAAATTTTTAATTATTGCATTTTGATAATTTATGGGCAAAATATGGTTATTTTATATGATTTATTTAATCCTTCACTTGCCTTGGCAAAGCTTTCCTGGTGATGATATTTTCAG
>JBAGKO010220566.1:0-12569 GCA_037177275.1 Acacia concinna
GGGGGGGGGGGGTTGGTTTGAATCCATCTTTTGGCTATTGCTAGAAATATTTTTTTTTTCCAGCCAATAGAACCCCCCTTTTTCTCCAAAAAAAAAAGTTAAGGGCAATTATGTCATTTTAGAATCTTTTGGGACACCTTTTTTCAAAATAACCATAATATATTTTGAACACAATATATGATAGTTAATAAAAAAAAATTGTTATATATTTAACATGTGACGGTTTTTTGAAAATACTGCTATATATTATTAGTAAATGTTTTCAAAGTCATGGGGGCTCATTTTCAATCAGGCCTATATATGCAACAAGATAGAAATAAAACTACATATTCAAGAAAAATATGCCTCAAAAAAGTAATAAAAATTTATGAAAAAAAGTTGTATTCCATTACAGAACCAAAATTTTATAAATAAAATATGGATGAGAATTGAGAAGTACTCACAATTTCAAAAGGGAGAATTTCACTTAGGGACCTTGAAAAGGGTTAATTTTATATCAGTCCTAGAAGAATTTGAAACCTCAATTTAGGCCCAAAGGATGAAATTGATATTAATTTTTTAAGGCAAAATACCAACTTGCCCTTATCTGAAAGATGGAAAAAAAGGAAGCAAATGCAAATGGAGTTAGAAATGGAGGGAAGCAAAACGCACAATGGATAACCTACTATCATTTTCTCTTACTATCTAAACCCATTCCAGCTCAAAACAATCAGCCATAAATAGAGGGAGGCAAAATGAACAATGGAGTGAAAATAATACAAGGATGAGTCAAGTGTGAAATGGTGTAACTCTATCTTCTCTCCATTTGAATTTGAGTTCTCTAGTTAGTTTGTAATAGTCGATTATTGCAATTGGAGTCTCTTTGTACTTGATTCACATTATGGTTGAGGTAAATTTCCACCTTCCCTTTTAGAAAGTTTCAAATTTTTCATACAAAGTGATAAACACTTGTAGTTTTCAAGTGGTTTATACTTAGCTAAAATGACTATGAAAGGAATTAGTTATTGCATGTGTTGAATGGGGTGAAAGGTATGACATTTTAGAATGTTGAAGGTGCTATGTTTTTTTTTCCAACCAATGAGTTTGTCTTGTTCATATGAAATATGCACTTGTTAATGGGGAGCTGAACATTTGAAAATTAGGCTTAATGAAGTTGTTGTGTTTAATTGTTCAAATAACAAATGACTTTTTTCTTGAGGAGTTTAGGACTTGCAAATTAGACGTCTTGAAGATCTTTTATTTTCTTGTCAAACAATAAAACTTGTTCATCATCATCTCTCACTTGTTCATATGTCCAATTTACATGGTTATGGGCCAACAGGACTTGTTAATAATGGATTATACTTGCACCTATGCTAAGAATTTCTAACTTGTTCACCACCGTATATCACTTGTTTATATGTCCAATTTTTATGTTTGCGGTAGGTATGACTTATTAATACTGGATGATGACTTGCACCTCTGCTAAGAATTTCTAACTTGTTTAGCACTGTATATCACTTGTTTATATGTCCAGTTTTTATGTTTATCGGCAAGTATGACTTGTTATTTATGCCTAATGAAGGTCACGTGTTTTGAAGTTTTAAAATGTTCAAGTTTTAAACTCATATGTTCATAGCTCTACTTACATGCTTATGGGCTAGTCATGCTTAATTCTATAATATTATATTTTTTAATTAGAATATTATGTTTTTTAAAATTTTTTAATTATAATAACACATTTTTATTTTAAATTAATTTTATAGTAAATTATTTTAGTAAAAATATTTTTTCATCGTGGACATTATTGAAGTATCACACAATGTATGAGGGCGCCTACCGGGCTGGGGGATACCTTGCGAAAACAAAAAAAAAATGAAAATGCATCCTTGTTTTGTTAATTGAGTGTACACAACATAGAAATTAAAGATGTTCTTCATTGTTATCTTTACAAAAACAACTTCTCAACATTTGAGATGGAAATAACCATTACAACAAAATGTTATCTCATTTGTTAAATAAGCTACCGTCATCTTCTCTTCCTATCTCCTTTTGTCTTCTCAAAATTTCATTATAGTACTCCATGCTTCATTTTTTTCATGAGTTGCCAGCCACCATAGCAAGTTGATCTTGAACTAAGTCATAACTCTAGCTAAGCTTTAATTTTAGGATAGGCATAGAAAAGGAAGAAAAAGGAAGATTATATAAGTATTTAATATTACAAAAGTCTCTTATCCTCTTCAATGGGGTAATGGATAGAAAATGACTCTAGATGGAGAGAGACAAATTTTCTTTGAAAGAAGATCTTCAGGCTTAAAAATATTGAAAAGTGCCCCTGGTACAAGTATAAAAGGCATCAATAATATAAATGATTCAAAGCTCTACAGGGTTGGGTATCAACTTGAAATATGACAGGACATCCATTGAGTTCAAGATATGAACCAAATGCCCCATCCGACAAGGAAAATCTAGCATAAGATTAGGTTGAGTTATCACGCACAGGTTGAGCAAGTTTCCATCTAATAGCAAAATGACAGCAAATAAAATGAGAAACCAGAATCAAAGAAAAAATCAACAATCAATTGGCCAAATCTTAGAATGAATGCTAAGGAAAGTCTGCTTTTGAACTACAAATTTACATAACAAAGATTGACATTCATGATGACCATGAAAACAAAATGCTATAGAAAAAAATTAACAAGACAAACAAGGCAGCCTATTACAATTTAGAGGCATCAAAACTCAAAATCACTAAGAAAAAATTTTGAACAGATCCTCTCCATTCAGCCTTTGTGACTTATGGCAACACAACTAGCTAATAAGTAATTATTGGAAACAAGACCTAACACACTAACATAACGGGGAGAGATCCCTTCCTTGGCAAAGATTTCTCCTTTACACACTTTAACACATAAAAAAAAGAGGAGGTGGGACCCCTTCCTTTTGCACCAAAATGGTGCAAAAGGTGCAAGGCAGGATCCTGCCAAGGAGGGGATCCCTGCCCCTAACATAACAATAACCCACAATGGATGCAGCCTGCGATGCAACAAACATCACCTAAGATGGAGCCACCAAACGTCGCCAACTAACATAGTTCCATACCAAGCTGTCGACGCACAATGAAGGATACCAAAAACTAGCCTTGTAAAATAAGAGGGAGTAAACTAGAAGCATACGGCAGAAAAGGAAAGGTACTACTCCAAAAGCCGTTGATGCCAAAGGAAAGGAAGAACACCTAAAGCTATCGACTACACCAGCAGCCGGCAACGCAAAAGGAACTGAAAGAGTTTAGGATTGAGACTTCTCAAGCAAAGGGGTGCTCTGAATAGGAGATGCTTCTCGATCATTTGGCCCCTCTCTTCTCAATTTTTCCCTCTTTCAGACAAGGGCATATAGGTCTTTTGTCTTCAGACATTAATTTCAATTTCATCCCTTAGTCCTCAACTGAGGTTTCATTAACCATCTTCCATCAACTTATCTCTAGAGGAAACTAATATCACAAGATTTAGAGGACATGAAAATACCTTCAATGTGTTCTAAAGTTACCTCATCATTAATGAAATATCAATTCTTATGTCACTTAGACGAACTGTAAAGTATATAAAAATACCTTCAATATCTTCTGAAGATGAAGTTGCACTCACTGGACTGCTAATATCATTATTGCAAATTATATCATGTGAATCTTTTTGGAAATTAAATAATTTAAATATGGTCACAAATACCATCTATGATTTTCCTTTAAACAAGGATGAGTAGGAGACAATAAAATTAATATGGACAAGAACCATTACTCCCAACACAATTAACTATTTTAGGGTACAAAAATTGACATAATGAATTTTTTTTAGGAGCAATAATAACAATGCTGTTAACTTCACTTAACTTCCATTACTTTTTCTTGCAATGTGGGTCACACTCTTTATTATTTTGATATATTTTTAAAAGGTTTATGTACAAATTTAGCAACAAACTATTTTTTTTTTTGGGCACCCAACACAATTATTTTTCATAAGAACATTTACAAGATAAATATGGGCATTTGGACAAGAGAATTTATATTAACGCCCTTACTTTATTATTTTCATAACAGCATTTACAAGAAAAATATAGGCGTTTATATTATAACTAAAAGAATTTAAAAGAATCTAGGAAGTTAAAAAATTGTAGACATTCATATATTTGTTTTGTAAATTTTTTTATTGCACCCTTTTGATGAAAAAAAAATAAGTTTTACCAAACAAAGGATAAATATGGACATTTATAAAAACAAATATGTGAATATCCAAAAAAATTTAACTTCCTAGATTCTTTTAAATCCCTTTAGTTATAATGTAAATGCTCATATTTGCCTTGTAAATCATCTTATGAAACGAATAAAGTAAGGGTGCTAATATAAATGCTTTTATCTAAATATTCATATTTACTTTGTAAATACTCTTACGAAAAATAATTGTTTTGGGTGCACCAAAAAAATAGTCCGTTGCTAAATTTATACCTTAACTTTTTAAAAATATATTAAAATAATAGGGAGTGAGGCCTACATGTCAAAAAAAAGTAACAAAAGTTAAGTAAAGTTAGTGGCGTTGTCATTATTGCTCCCAAAAAAATTCATCATGTCCATTTTTTGTACCCCAAAACAGTTAATTGTACTGAACACGCCTATAGAAAAATAGTTGCTTACTAAATTTACACATTAACCCTTATTTTATTAGTTGTAAATGTTCTTATAAAAGAAAGTTAGAGGTAGGAATAGGCTAGTCCCCTTTTAGGTGGCATACGGCTTGACCTAATTAACAAATAGACTAGACTAAGGCCAATTTAAAGGCTTATATGCATAAATATGCTAGACCTATTTTGTTAAGTCTTGGCCAACAAGCCTTCAGCCCTAACTTGTTTACACATTTAAAAACATATAGTCATATTTATATTATATATAATATATTCATTTTTTTCATATTTATATTATAAATCCTAATTAATATTTCTTTATGATAATATGTAATTCAAGTTTTACTTTAATGTGATATAGGCTTTAGTAGGTTTAAAGCCTACTCAGTATTTTTAAAATCCTAATGTTAGTAGGCCTATAAAAGGGTTGTAGGCATTGCTATGCTTCATGGAAGCTTAGGCTTGAGCCTAAAAAACACCTGTATACATGCTAAGATCTAGGCTCTAGCTCTATTCTCCTATCACAGGCTCAAGCGTATTTAGTCAAAGCTTAATTTGACCTATTTCTACCCTTTAAAAAAAAAAGAAAAAATTACATTGAAGTCTCAAGCAAAGGAATATATGTAAAAAATGTCCCAAGATAAGAAAATACTCCAGGAAGGCCCCCAAAATAAGAAAAATATTACTATCAAATCCCTATTAACGCCGCTGGAGTTGTTAATGACAACACCAGGGGGTTGTTATTAACAACCCCAGTGTGCCATTAATAACATTGAGACTTGACAATTATTTATTTCTATCTCATGACCTTTTTGACATATATTCCCTTGTTCAGAGCCTTAATGTAATTTTCTCTTAAAAAATTAAGTAAGGGCATTAATGTAAATATTCATATTTGTCTTGTAAATGGTCTTATGAAAAATAATTATGTTAAGTATCTATAGAAATAGTCATTACTAAATTTACATCTTAACCCTTCTAAAAATATATTAAAATTATAGAGTGAAAAGACTAGTGGGGTCAACGATGCAAAAGTAACAGAAGTTAACTTAAATTAATAGTGTTGTTATATCTGCTCGCAAATAAATTGATTGTGTTTACTTTTACATTTGAAAATAGTTACTTGTGTTAATTGTCCATTGGAAAATAGTTAGTTGTGTTAGGTGCTTATAGAAAAATAGATGGTTGCTAAATTCCATTAACCCAATCGTAATTTCTGTTTGGATAATGTTTTACTAGTTAATTTGAGAATTTCGATTACACACACATGCATGCATGCATGTATGTATGCTATGAATATTTAAAAATCATGTTAAGTAATGGGAAAATAATATTTAAACTAATTTACTTGAAAAATAATAGGCAAAATATGTGTAAAGATTATCTAGGAAAAGAATTTTTGGAGAAGGGAGTTTTATGAAGATTTTCCAATGACAAAAGTAACCACTTGTCACTTATGCTTGACATGTTATGGGAATGTGGAATAACAGGTAATCAATATTTCATAAAACTTACCTAAACAGGATAAATGGGTTTTGTAACCACTTTTATAAGTTCAAACAAGCTTATCTAAGCTCCCGCCGTTAAACCAGTTAAACCAGATAGATGCGTGTAAAGTAAGGCATTGAAATTGTATCTGATGACAAAATTGCCCTTGTATTGAAGTATGGCTTCTTTGACTACAAGTCCCACAAGTGAAACCGTCAAGGCTTAGAGGCAAGAACCCATTCTTTTATCAGAATCCACAATGGTCCATTATTTTGTTGTTGTTTTGATCTAATCGTTTTATTGCTTCGCTTTCATTATAAAAGGAAATACTCCTTCCGATCTTAAATATAAAGTTCTTTTTGTAGATTATAAAAGAAGTTTTATATTTAAGACTAGATGAAGCAGTTCTGTTTCAGTAGCACAAGCATTGAGGTCATTAGTTACTGACAATGTCAAGCAATTACAGAGAAATTGTTTTGTTATTTTTAACCATAAAAAAATTGTGATATACCTACTAGTGTTTCATGTGTTATATGTTATTGAGGTTGCTCCAAGGCAATATTAATGAAAGTAGTATAAACTTTCTTTCTTTTTAATCAGAGAAAGTAGTATAAACATAAGGCACTCAAGATGGTACATAGTTTTTTTGGGGAAATAAAGGTAATTTTATGGGAAATTTGAGTTTTAGTCCCGACCAAGAGAATATACGATAAAATGGTTCCGCGAAATCACGTAATTGCAAAAAAGTCACGTGGCATTTTTCTGTAATTAATTGCCTTAATAAAATAATATTTCTCTCTCTCCCATATGACATGACGACTGACGCGCATCAGTAAACTCCCTCTCCTCTCTCTCTCTCCCCCTCTCCCCCATTGACAACTTCATGTGGCTCTATTGGCAACTTCGATTGTTTCCATTGATAACTTTGGCTGACCCTATTGACAACTATAACACACTCTTTCTCTCTCCCTCTCTCTCTCATTGACAACTTCATGTGGCCCAATTGACAACTTTGGCTGTTTTCATTGATAACTCAAGGTGTTTCCATTAACAACTATACCTGACAATTATAACATTGAGTTGTTAATGGAAACACCCGAAGTTGTCAATCGGGCCACATGAAGTTGTCAATAGAGGAGAGAGAGTGTGTGTGCTATAGTTGTCAATAAAATCACCCGAAGTTGTCAATGGAAACACCTAAAGTTGTCAATTGGGCCACATGAAGTTGTCAATTGGGGGGAGAAAGAGTGCGCTCTAGTTATCAATAGGGCCACCCGAAGTTGTCAATGGAAATAGCCGAAGTTGTCAATAGGGCCACATGAAGTTGTCAATGGAGGAGAAGGGGAGAGAGAAAGAGTGCGCTATAGTTGTCAATAGGACCACATGAAGTTGTCAATGGGGGAGAGGGGGAGAGAGAGTGTGTGTGCTGTAGTTGTCAATAGGGTCACCCAAAGTTGTCAATGGAAACAGACGAAGTTGTCAATAGGGTCACCCAAAGTTGTCAATGGAAACAGACGAAGTTGTCAATAGGGCCAGATGAAGTTGTCAATGGGGGAGAAGGGGAGAGAGAGAGAGGAGAGGGAGTTGACTGACGTGCGTCACTCGTCATGTTAGAAGAGAGAGAGAAATATTATTTTATTAAGGCAATTAATTATATAAATGTCCCACGGAACATTTTTGCAATTACGCGATTTCGCGGGACCATTTTGTCGTAAATTCTATTGGCTGGGACCAAAACGCAATTTTCCTTAATTTTATTGAGTATTGGGCTTCATTGCAAAATTTAAGAAGTTCAAAGTTCCATAGCAGCCCATTTGACACTTAACACAGACATAAACCCAATCGGTTGATTTGTTGACGAATTTGATTTTGAAAAAAGGGTTAAATGGTAAAATTGCTTTAGAAGTTTGTACTTCGGGACAATTTTTCTATCGGCTTTTATTACCGTTAATTGATTAAATATACTGAGGTGACAGTCCATATGTTATCTACTTTATTTTTATTAAAGTGAAAATTTGTCTTCAAAAGCCCATCTATCATCTAATTCTTTTTTTTAAAGTTAAATTCAAAAATTTTAAGGTAAATTTTTATTTTATAAAGTGGATGATATATGAACTGTCAGCTTAACATATTTGGTCAACTAACAGAAATAACGGTCAAAGGCAAAATTGCCTCTTGAAAAACTTTCAAGGCAAAATTGCTCCTCAATGAAAATTTTAAGGATAATCATGTCCCTTAACCCTTTTTAAAAAATGGAGATGTGTTATAAAATTTTAATAAAAATAGTAAAAAAAATTAATTACAAACTTTTAAGCCCACTCCCTTAATTTTTTGAACTCTAACTCAAAAAAGGGATTTTTTTTTTTTTTTTTTGCTTTCCCAACCTTTTGTATTGTACCATATACAGCCCATAAAAAATACTGAATCAAAAGAAATAGTTAAAAATAGTACTATTATTTTTTTCCCTCGCTTGTTGAAGTAAAATTTAATACACTTTGTTACTACGGATCTGGTTTGATCCTCCTCTCACTCATTTATTCGAGTCCTCCACATGGTGACTCCAAATCAAAAACATTTTGACTCGGCGAGGGAAAGTTCATAATATATATTTATTGTTGGGTGGTGCTTATTTAGCTTGAATTTGGATCTCTGTTTTGTGGGTGAAAAGCCCATTCTGGTGAGTAATCAAAATTGTCCTCTTTTAACCCTTTTCACGATCTTCCATTTGTTTCCGCTTTCAAAACCCGAGTTGCCTTGCTATCCACAAGCCTTTGAGTGTGTTCTTGACAATAATGTGCCTAAGGTGCTTAATTAAACTTTATATGTTAATGTTATCTGTCCCTCATAATTAAGGTTTCTCTTACTTTTTAAAAAAAAAACTTTAAAGAATGTTTTTTTACTTTATTTATAAAGATATAACTCTTCATATGTCTTTTCATGAATCAAAATATAAGATTCATAAATTTAATAAATTGTTATGACTTTTAATTGAAGACGTGTCATTTCAAAATGCACCACTTTATGGCCTATCAATACCTAGAACCATTAGTCTTTCTGTCACATCAGAATTCACACACTAATAAGAAATCAAACTCATTAACTTTGTCCTTAAATGCACACAAAAATAGAGTTAAATTAATGCTTTATAAAAGTCTGTGTTGTCTTGACTTGAGTGTTTGGAGTGCAATTCATACTTAATTAAGGGTTCTCATTGTATCATGTAGACAATTCGTCTATCTATCCAATTTATTCTTTATAAGATAGATATAGATGAAGTGAATTAATCTTAAAGGTCTGTTTAGCAAGAGGGAATTGAGGGGAACTGAAGGGAGGAACAATTTTAATAAGTTGATTTTTAAAAAATTAGAAAAGTGGGGTTACTAAATCTTTATAAAGATAAGATGCATAATTAAAGAGTAAGAGAAATTAAGTGAAAACTTTCAATCCCACTTCTGCAATTTTTCTAAATCCAAGTCATAAGTTTTTCATCTCCTCCCTTTCCCTTCAAATCCCTCATATCAAATAACCTCTAAATAAAAGTAATAACTTACACAGTAAGATATTCTACATTACTTTCTTCTTTATATATTATTTTTATACTCTTCATAGATCCAGCCCCTCTAACGCAATCTCATGAGAAAAAGCTTGTTGTGTGACCATGGTTTAGATATAGTGCAAAGAAGTAAATTTGCCATGAAAGTATGTCCAGAGGGAAGAATTTGCCATAGAAATTTCATGAGGGGAGAATTTGTTATGGAAATTTCATAAATGGGGCAATTTTGCCCTTGCTATTAGTTGACCAAATATGTTGAGTTGGCAATTTACAAGTCATCTACTGTATTTTTGCTAAGGTGAGAATTTATCTCGAAACTTTTAAATCTAACTTTTAAAAAAGATGAATTAGATGACAGATGAACTTCTGAGACAAATTTTTACCTTAACAAAAATAAATTAGATAACATGTGGACTGCAGTTCACCATATTTGGTCATTTAAAGGTGAAAAGTAACAAATTTAAAAAGTCAGGGACAAATTTTCATCTTAACAAAAATAAAATGGATGACCTGTGAATTGTCAGCTCAATATATTTGGTCAACTAACAGTCAACTAATGGTAAGGGCAAAATTGCCCCATTTTTTAAACTTCTAAAACAAATTCGGCCTTTATAAAACTTTCATAGCAAATTTGGCCATTTGCCCTTTGATATATAGTATAATTTGTTATATCTTTGTATCTTTTTGTTTTTTTGGCCAATATATCTTCGTATATTTGTCTCTACAACAAGCATCATCTTTAATTACTTTCTTGATTTCTATATAATTGATGGGGCACGTGAGAGACAGGGTGAAATAGACGAGCAGTTGGGCCCCACTATCTCTACCCCATTTTGCCTCTAGATACTGTTGTTTTATGCATTACTACTATAAGTTTAATGATGTGTTTGCTCAACTGAAGGAATGTTAGGTAAAATAAGGTTTTTTAATATTAGGTCAGAAGAAGTTATAAATTTGTTTAATTTAAGAAGAGGGGAAATTATATTTGACTTCTTGTTTGATTCAATATATGAGGGAAGTTAATTATAAGTTGACAAATATATCATCTTCTTTTTATCTATATATTTTCCTTATTCTTTTACAATTTATTATTACTATTATTATTATTATTATCATTATCATTATTATTATTATTATTTTCTTAATTTATCAATTTGAAACCTGATACCTCATCTATATGTAATAAAAAAATTTATAAAGGTTTATCAAAAAAATTATAACATGGGCAATACTGGAATACTGAAGAGAATGAAGTGTAAAAGGTAATACTGGAATATTCGAAGAATAACATGGGCAATTTGGTCAAAGTAAAAGAACAATTTTCTCTCCCTCATGAAAACTCCAATTTTAGGAGGAGGGGAGGGCACTAGAAAAAGGCAAAAAATCCAAACCTCATCCACCCTCTAATTTTTTAACTAAATACATATTTCATCGTCTCATCCCTCTCCCCTCGTGTAACCTTCGCCAACAGTGCCTGAAAAGCATGATGGGGTGTATGTTTTGGCTTTTTGTGTACTCTTCTGGGCTTTGCTTATTTCTAGTTTATTCCCAACAAAAGTGAACAATATTATATGTGTGTGCTCACCTATCTCTTTCTCTTTACTTGTGCCCTTTCTCTTTGGAATCCATTTTGCAATGACTCAAACAATCCTCACATTCACATTGAGGGGTTGATGGTACTGATATTATCCATAAATCGCCATTAAAAAATCCTTCTCTGATGAAATGCTCCGAGCCCTGTTATTCTTGGTTTCGTCCGAATCCTCACATCACAGTTCCTTCAAAAGGCCCCAGGAGACTATGTGTTGAGATTTAGGTTCCTTCCTACGTGGAGAAAAGCTCATACTTGAACTCTTCAATTTGATGCATTTTCCTATTTTAAATATTTTATATTTTATGAAAAGAAAGGAAAGAAAATGAGGGAAAAAGTTAGGAAAGAAGGAAAAGAGTGAGAGAATAGAAAAAAAAAGAAGAAGAAGAAGAAGAAGGAAATTTTCATTGTTGTTCTTTGTGACAAAACATTATTCTTCCAAAGTTTCCTAATTTGAGATTGTCACTAACTTATTTAAGTGGAGAGGGCATATTAGGATTTTGGGCAGAGACGCCCCATCGAGGCCAAATAGGCTGAGGCCAGGTAGACCGATTTAGTAAGAGAAATCTAATGTAGTCATGTGAGATAAATGAAGTTTCACAAGTCGGTATTAGTAAATTAGCATTTGTGTAATCATACATCATTAGATCGGGTTGATATTTGGTCAACAGGTTCAAAACATATGTTTTTGTTGTTTTCAACTATGGGATTGTCATTTAGAGGCTTAGTGTGAGTTAAAACAAAGAGTAACACTACTACAAAAAGAAGGTATAACGTCTATAAGATACATCCGTTTTTTAAAAAAATAGAAGTTAAAAGTTCGGTGTGGCACGATCGTAATTAAAAAGAAGAGGAACGCGTCTTTTTTTTTCAACAGACGCACCTGGGCGTCTGTTATTTAAATAACAGACACCACGTGCATCTTTTTTGGATAACAGACGCAACGTGCGTCTTTTTTGGATAACAGACGCACAAGAACAGACGCACAACTTGTGCGTCTATCTGTACAGAACGGACGCACAAACAATAGACGCACAACTTGTGCGTCTATCTGTATAGAACAGACGCACACAAGTGTATATTTTTTCCACATACGCACATGACCACTCCCTACGGCCCTTAGCTTCTACAAGTAGGTTCTGCAAATCCATGACACTTTAGCGTCTTTTTTGTGAAAGAATGAACGTAATTTTTTTACTTCCGCCACTATTTCCCTTTTATTGCTCTTCTCAATTATTTTCATCATATTTCTTCTTCATCTTCAACACTTTATCTCTGAAAGCCGAA
>JBAGKO010220661.1:0-12559 GCA_037177275.1 Acacia concinna
GCTTCTTTTTTCACCATCCTTGGCCGTTGTATCCCCTTCTTCGTGACCTCCATACTATTCTCTCTCAAATCTTCACAATCGCTCTAGGGTTTTATCTCCCTTTTTCCCCTTAATTTTTTTTTTAAAAAAAAATTCCAAGAACTCACAATGGTTAACAGTGGAATGAGGGTTAAGTGGTGACATGGAAAAATTAATACACATGACACATCTTCATTGGTTATTTGGACATACTTAACCCAAGTAACTTGACCTAAGTATTGTCCAAAATTTAAAGGATTAAAACTATACTTTAACCTTACAAAAAAATGTAATACCCATGTTGCATCTATATCAAAAAGGGAGAAAAAGCAAAACACATTCTCTTTCCACCTCACCCCGCCACCATTGCAATTAAAAAAAACCAACAACGACTTCTTCTTCCTCTTCCGACAAATCTGCAACGGCAAAAAGGGGGTCACTAATAACTTCTTTCTCCTCCTCCAATATATATGTACTAACATCAACTTCTTCCTACTCCGATGAATCTACAAAAGCGTGAACTTCTTCTTCCTTCTTTGACAGATCTGCATCAACGGAAGTAAGAGAAGGTAGCGACAATGACAAAAGAGTCACAGGAGACTTCCTCCTCCTCCTCCTCCTCCATCACCTTCATATGATTTCTCTAGATCAAAGGGTATTTGGGTCTTTGGTGCATTTTACTGAACACTGGAAAATGGGTTCTCACCATTTTTAGTGGGAACCCATTTTTTAGAGAAAATTCCAAAAAAGACAAGTGAAATAGGGAAAAGACAATTTAGTACAGCGAAATCTGAAAATCCTAAATCAATCTGTTTTGTACTTTTTTGGGTAATTACAAAAATGCCACTGAATTTTTCACAACACCAGTTTCGTGATTCACAACACAGGTATCCAAATTAACAACACTAGGTATTGTGTATTTACACTATGAGTTGTAAATACGTAGTGCCTGGTGTTGTGAATTACGAAACTCATGTTGTGAATCACGAAACTGGTGTTGTGAAAAATTCAGTGGCATTTTCGTAATTACCTAAAAAAGTACAAAACAGACTGATTTAGGATTTTTAGATTTCGTTATACTAAATTGTCTTTTTCCTATTTCCAATGTCTTTTTTTGGAATTCTCCCTTTTTTTAAAAGGTTGAAAATTTGAGAAGGCTGAAAAATAGTTTCAATAAGATTCTTTTAATCAAACAAGTGTCATTGGTGGAATTTGCCCATTTTTCATTTCTCATCCCAAACAGGCCTAAGTTTGAGGGGAAGGGAGGGGTGCCTCCCCATAATTAGCAACACATAAAAGTTGGGATGGGAGGGGAGGGAAATTTTTTTGAAATTTTCTCCTCCCTCCCTTCAAAACTATTACCCCCTCTCAAAAAATGGAGAATTTGGAGGGGAGGTGTAACACCTTAGTTTAAATTCTTAGAATTTAAATAATTTTATAAAGAAATTAATACATGGGGAATAGGGTCTTACCATGTAATTAAAAAATAAAAGAGAAGGAAAAATAAATAATATTGAAATAAAAGAATTGAAAAAAAAATGGTGCCTGTAGGTGAATATGGTGTGTGTATGAGTGAGAATGGTTTAAGAAAAAAATGGAATGAGGCCAAAGGGCCCACTGGCCCTTATTAAGAATTAAAGGCATGTAGGGTTTACTTTAAAAACACCCACAAGCCATTCATTTGTTTGGGCAGAGAGGAAAAAGAGAGAGAGAGAAAAGAAAGAAAAGAGGGATCGGCTTCTTGCGAGAACTTGCAGCGTCGTCACTGTGCTGGAAAAGCTTGGTCTTTGATGCTTACTTAGGTACCCAAAATCACTTCTTTTCATTAAAGTTCCTTTATAAATATTGTTCTACTCATTTTGCTCTTTCTTATGAATGTACTTTTGATGTCGTTTGAATAAATTCTGGATTGGAGTTTTGATAAAGTGTTGGGTTTTAACAATATAAGATATAGAATTGTAGAGATATTTTAGTAGTTAAGTTCTATGTAAAAGATTTATTTATTGGTTGTCTTGAGAATTCTAAAAATTTAATTTTTATTTAAGAAGTTTAGGGTTTATATATATATATATGTTATTCTCACTGATTAAACTTGAGTTAGATAATTGAATTGGACTTATTGGAGGTATTATTAAATATTTTATGGCTTAGATTTCGAATTTAAGCTTGAAATTTGAAGATGGGAATTTTAGTGAAGTTCTAAATTTAAACATGTTGGGATTTTTGTTAAAGTAAGCTATTTTGGAATTGTTAAAGATTTAATTGAATGATTTGAATTAATGAGGAAAACATAAATTTTTGTTTAGATGATTAGTCATGGGTTATGGTAGATTTGATAATTTGTCTTTATTTGGAAATTTTTTATAGTTAAATATTGTAATATATATATATATATATATCAATAATGAATAAGCGTGTGTGTGTCTTTTTAGCAAATTATCCAAATAACTTTGAGTTATTAATGTGTGTTAGATATATAATTAGTTTTGATGATGACAAATGTAGATGTCAGGTATTAAAAACAAAAAGTTTGCATTATGTAGTATTCGTTGCTTTGACTAACTACTATATTTAATGTAAAACATTTTATAAATTAGTCAAGCAATTAAAAGATGCTTTAGAAGAATAAATGAGATTGAAGAAAGAAAAGTTATTCAAGAAGAGGAAAAATATATCAAGTTAGAGTATTGTACAAATTAATTGTTAAAAAAGGGTAAAATTTTCAAATTTTTATTTCCCTATATTAAATTGATTTGCATGAAAGTATTCTTTTCATTGTGTTTATTGTAGAGAAATTTAGGAATTAAAGTTAAGAAGACAATCAATCTTAGAAAGAGGATGATAGATCATTAAGAAATATGTAGAATTCGCATATAATGAAGGATCCATGAAAAAAAAGACATTGAATGCTTTTGGATCAAATAACATCAAGATTAGGGCCCATTTATGTTAATATATGACTTATACTCCTTAAATAGCCTTTATGCCCACCACTTAAACCCAAAATTATGTCTTCCACAACCCATGGAGATCCAAACATGGCCAACTGCAATTAATAAAAGGTAGAAAGGTGATTTCAAAAGGTTACCTTTTTTTTCAAGTCTTGAAAATGTGTCACATCATTAATGGGGGTATGAGGGTCATTTTACATAATTTCTTCTTTCCCAACAAATTATATGGTGCCACTTGAGAAAGATGAAGACCAAGCATTGCACCCCAAATTTTCACTTGTCATTATGATATTTAACTAGAATTAATTCTTGAAGATACAAAATATATTATCAATCTCAATTCTCATGATGTCATATGTCCTCATATGCCTAAAAGGATATATTTTATTATAATTCAAAAAGAGATCTAATTTAAAATATTATATCTTTCTATCCTTTTAGAGTTAAATCATATATTTTCCTCATATGTATTAAGAAAAATGCAAGTGCCGTTATCTCTTCAATTATCAAGGGCTAAATCATCATTTATCCAATATCTTTTTGAAGAAATCAAATCATATCATCATCTTGTATCCATAACTCAAATTCAAGCACAAGAAAGCTATAAAAACGACCATAAGGTGTGATGCCAAGAACGCGCACACACATTACAAGGTCACATCGCACACCACTCTTGCTTTCTCTAGAATTCTCTCATTCTCAAATTAAAAAAAATTGACCCCTTCATAACAGCAATTCAATTCCTTTAGCAAGTGACTTGCTAAAGGTTCATAGGTTTTAATAAATAAAAAAAATTGCTCCTTCATAACAGTGAGTCACTTGCTATTATGAAACAATTCTTCAGGAGTGACTCGCTAAGACTTATTAAAAAAAGATTTTGGCCTTTCTCATAACAGCAAGTGACTTGTTGTTATGATAAGTTTCTTTAGAGAGTGACTCCATGAAGAAACATGTCAAAATGGAAGTAAGCTCTCTTGTTGATTTAAATCCAAGCTTCTCAAGTTCTTCCTACAGTCCCTGATAGCTCAAGCTCATTTTATTTTTTGAACTCAAGCTCACACTCTCATATTTACTTTGAAATCTTTGACTCAAGATTTCCCTTTATATTGAATTCAAGCTATCTTCTTCTTCTAACTCATGAAAGCAATTTGCTCTCTCTTTAAATTCTGATAGCCCAAGCTATTTGAGAATATGGACTTAAGCTCTCTTCATCTTTACTCATTAAAATCAATTTATTCTCTATTTAAAATTCCAATAGCTCAAGCTATAAGCTTAAGCTTTCTTCAATTAAATGTGATAGCTCAAGCTCTCTTCATATATTTGTGGCATTTGTGAAGATCAATTTCAAAAATTAATTCCTATAGCTCAAGCTCTCTTCAATATGAAGATCAATTTTAAAAGTTGATCCTAATAGCTTAAGCTATGGCCTCAAGCTCTTTCTTCATTTTTACACATGAAACCCAGTTTGATTTTTGATAGCTCGAGCTCCATTTTTCCAATGAACTCGTGCTCTCTTCTATGAACTCATAAACTAGAAATAGAGCATCATAATGTAATCTTAGAATCATTTTTATGCTTATAATTATTGATGCCCATTTGTTACTAATGATTCTACAAGTTGTTATAAGTGTTTAAGAACATATTAAAAGCATCAAAGATGGTGGGTTAACTCTCAAGATGAAAAAAACAAAATTGTGTTAGAACTCCAATGACTATAAAATGAGAAGAAAAGTTTCTCAAGAGCTAACGGATACTTCATCATCTTCAATGGTCATAAAATCTACACTGACTATAAAAGGAGAATAGTTCAAAAAGAGACAACGAGAGCTTACACGAACACAATATCAAAATGCCAACCATCTAATTTCAACATCATATACTCTCTGTTTTTTAATAATTATGTAACATACCAATAGAGAGAGTTTTACATTTGAGCCTCAGGGATTATCTATCTATTCTTGTGAAAGAATATTATTTGTAAATCTTTATCATCAAGGTAGAATCCTTATAGGGTATAAGGGGGAGTGAGTTTGAGAGAGTTACAAAAGGCTTCACTAGTGTCTGGAGTAAACCTGTGTTTGTAAAGATTCTCAAGTGCCCATGAAACTTTGAGGGGTTGTAGCGGCTTCTTTTGTGCCTAAAATAAATAAGAAGATAGTAGATTGAAAATCTTAAGTAAAGCTTGAGGACTGGATGTAGGTCATCATGGATTGGACTAAACTAGGATAAATCACTGTTTGCAATCTCTCTTCCTTTATTTCTAATATTTCTAGCATGTCTAACTTAATTGATTATCTTTGAATTTATGGATTATTATTTTCATATTTATTACTTTGATTAATATGCAAAAAGGTTTTAAAACTCCATAAGTTTTTATCAGACACCCAATTCATTCCCCTCAGGTGACAGTCAATTCTAATAATGTGGTTATGCAATTGTGTAGATTAAGTGTGAATTTTTTGTGTTGTGTTCGAGACTTATTGCTTGTGGTATTATCTCATTGCTTGGCGAGATGTAACTAACTTTCACTTGTCATATATGCTAATGTCTTGCTTTTGAAAGGTTTTTGGTAATATGAAAAGTAGATTGAGATATGTATTTTATGTTGGCATATTATATTATTGAATTAAGGAAATTTTTATTATGAGACTTTAGATTTGATTGTGATTGGCGAAGAGAGAATAGAGATAATACTATCACGTGATAAGACCTCCCATAGTGCACATTAGGTTGGTTAATCGTCCCAGATAGGATAGGCCTACTAGCTCATTTGTCCCTATTGGGATAGCCCTCCATGGCTCATTCATCCTACAAAATATTATAGGCTCTTGTAACTCTTTTCATTCCTATGAGAAAGAAATATGCCTCTGTGGCTTTTGTGTACATACACATAATGATGAGAATAGGCCTTCCTAGGGTTCTGTGTTACATACCTCATTTGAGAGAGAATAAAATGAGTTAATGTGTATAATTTGAAATTATGTGAATGATGTTATACATAGTGATAATTTATAGTCCACTTGATAGCCCTTCTTAGGCATCTATGTTCCAATATTTCCTTAGAGCGAGACTCAATGAGTTAATATGTATAGTTATGATTTTCTTTGAATGACATTATATGCTCAGGCAAAAAAAAAAAGTACATTCCATGCATGGCTATTTTTTGTTCCACTTGACACTTCACTAGCATATATTGGTATATACGATGAGTTGGAATATTGGTTATTGAGGCTTTTATCTCATCCTGTTACTCTTAACATTTTTTAAGTGACAGTTCCTATGCTGGGATGTCAGGGAGAGCTCCTAAGGCATAGATATCACTCCAAATATCTGTATAGCCTCTTTTAGTTTATTATATGATGAATTGACATATATTGCCACTCATTTTTTCCAAAAAAAAACTTTTTTAAATATGGTTAAAGTCCAAAGTTTATATATATTGGTTATCAAGTTTGTTTTCCTAATATCAACCATTTCACTTATAAATATTTAAAAAATTCCACAATTCAAGAGATAAATTTATTAAAATTATCAAAGTTTACAAATAAAACATTACATTATCTTCAAATAATTAATATATAATAATATAGTATTAAGGACGAGAAAGATTGAGAGTTTTTTTTCTTTAGAATTAGAAAGTACAAAGGTGGAAGTATAAGATTTATAAGATTTATAATATAAATAATTTTGTAAAAGAATAAAAAAAATTATGCAAGCCAACCCACCAACCTGCAGGCCACATCGCGGGTTGGGATTTCCCCAACCCTAACCTTGCCTCAACTAGCAAGTTGGGCCTGATTTACCGGCTCTATCCACACCACTAGTGGCTTCATCTCTTTTCTTTGTCCTATATCGATTCCCCTTTCTTCCTTGTGAATCTCAGATATTTTTTATCACTATAGCCTCAAATCCATCGACACCTTCCTCTTCCTATCATTGCAACATCCCTATCTTCATTCTCTTCCATGGCTAGTTCATTTGTGAGCTATATGGTGACAACATTTAGCTTCATGAGCAGTCAAGGAGTGCATCTCTTGAGGATTGGAAGATTTCCTTGAGTTCTTGAGGTCAATACGGAGTTTTTCTTAGTTTCTTTATCAATTTTCTATTGCTATTGTAATTCCTAGCTATGTTCTAAGATAGTTTCATTATGATTTTGTTGTGAGTTATGTGGACTCCATATTGTTGATTTAAGATTGTTTATATTGTGATTGGATTTGAATTTTGTGATGTAAATATTATACATGTTTGAATTTCTTTATGATAACAATGAGATTATGTTAATTAACGTGTTATTATCTAGTTAATGTGATTGATTTATGCCTTGGAGGGGATGTTTATGACTTGATATTAAACAGATTCATATTACATCATTCTAATTTCAATGGTACATTAAGTGGTTTCTAACAATATTTCAAGAAGTGGTAGTTAGCTATGTTTATAGGAGCTACCATTAATTGAGAATATTAGACTCAAGTGTTATCTTGGAGTTTTTTTAATTTCATTTGATGAATTTTGACTCACATGTCATTAGTGAGCTAGAATAACTATTGAACCAATTTCTCAAGAGATCTACTTCATTCATATTCCGCTCCATTCTTTACTTAATTACTTGAAAATATCAAAATTAGTAGCTTTAGAATTTTAAGTTAATTTTGCACTCTCCTATTTTCAACAAAACCCAAAAACCAATTCCCTCTCGTTTTCATTAATTTGCATGATATTTAGATTATTTAAAAATTAATAAAAACTTCTTAAAAAAGAGAAAACAATCATAAGTTTGTCTATACTTAATATTTTGTTAATTTTTTAATGTGGACCTTAAGGCTAATGTACAAGAAGTTCTCATCACTAGACCTATGTCAATCGCCACCACTAGCTTTGCTGTAGCAAATTACTTGTTGTAGTTGACATCAAGACCATCTCCTCCCTTTGCGGGGACGATGAAGATGGCCCTAATAGACATGGCATGGCTCCCTCACCTGACCCCGACAAAGAATCAATAAGAGACTCAAAGGAAAGATGTTTGATAAGGCTGCGGAAGATTGCTATGTGGTGGAGCGGATCTAGAAGGTCCTTGCCGATGAACTTCACCTTTTTTTTTTTTTTGCCTAAGAAGAACTAAACCTTCTAATAGATCCCAACAATTTCTTTGAATTTACACTTTGTGGCTATTGACAAGTTTAGCTTAGGAGCTTATCACTTTCCATGTAATTTAAACAACTTTCATTTTTTAAAGCGAACTATTCTTTAACATGATCTTGTTATTTGCTAAAGTGAAGTTGTCATTTTTTAACATGATTTTGTCATTTTTTAACATGATTTTGTCATTTCCTAAAGTGAAGTTGTCATTTTTTAATATAAACTTGTCATTTTTAACATGATATTGTCATTTCGTAAAGCAGAGTTGTCATTTTTAACATGATCTTGTCATTTTGTAAACAAACTTGTCATTTTTTAACATGAATTTGTCATATCCTAAACTGAATTTATCTTCTTTTAACATGATCTTGTCATTTTGTAAATCAAAGCTGTCATTTGTTAATATGAACTTATCATTTTCTTAAAGTGAACTTGCCACTTTCAAACATGATCTTTTTTTTTTTTTTTACATGAACTTGTCATATCTTAAATCGAATTTGTCATTTTTTAACATGATCTTACAACTTTAATGAAAGTCTCCACCACCTTTGACAGTCACGTTAGGCCTCTCTCGTGAACTTAATCTCTCCTCTGAGTCTGACGCCTTCACTCCTCCTGATTTCCACAATAACAAGTTTGGACCCACCCACCTCTCTCACTGTGACCTTTAGTTAGCTTCACGACAACAAATTTCAGCCACAACTTCCAAAGCACGTCGTCGAGTTGCACGTTGTGGGAAGTTCAATTTTGACGAGTTAATAGGCATGGGAAAGCCAAGTTCAATTTATAATTGAAAGTGAAGCAAAGTTCGATTAGATAGGCGTGGGAAAGTGAAGTTGTCTTTTAAAACTGAGAGAGGGTCATTTTAGTCTTTTCCTCTTTTTTTTCCACCGAAAATTTTGATCTTTTGCTTTTAATTTGAAAAAATACAGATGATGCACCTACATCTCTGAGTCATTATGAATATTGGAATCACCTATTTGTCTTTTACCATTTTTAATAGCCTTAATGTGGGATTTTCTGAATAAATTTTATATTTATAAGAACATTAATTATAATAGTGTATATTTTGCATTTAGAAGTTGTTGTGGGGTGAGGTGTTACAAGGGAAGCTAGGAAGGAGGAGGGCGCCGAAATTAGGAATTTAGGACCCCGTGTGGTATGAGAAAATGGGTTGGCCTGTCAATAAATTATGAGTAAAATTATACATTTTATAGAACAAACTTAACTAATTAAGCCACGTGTATTAATAACATCATAGTAATACACAATAATTTAATACCAGCAACTCTCAGGAAGTAAAAGATGTGTCGGTCTGTGGATTCTTTTCGGTGACTTCGTAATTCATACCTACCCTTTATGGTAGATGGGGGTGGTAGCGGCCAGAGCTTGTCAAACGGCCTTGCTGGGTTGGACCGTTTAGTAGATGACTGCGTTTATATTTTAGGAGTGTAAAAGGAATTCGGGCTTCAATAGCCTACTCATTGGAGAAAAAAATGAAAAGATTAAGGTCGGCCCTTTAAATGCACCATCATGGACTGCCATTTAGGACTCGACTAGCCCATTTTGATAGTTTTAGAATTTGTTTGGATAAGCAGCAAGAGAAATGACTTTTTTTAAATGACTTTGTAGAAGTAATTTTTAAAAATAAATCATATTGTAAAAGTAATTTGTATTTAAATTAACGATAGCAGAAATTATTTTTTTATAAAGCTCCTCAACTAAGCTTCAAATGTTAAATTACTTTTATATAAAAGCTTATGTCAAATAAAAGCTACTGTCAGACAAGACTTTAGCTAAGGGTCTTTTTTCCCCAATTCACTACTCAAAATAAGCCATTTAAGTCATTTTTAGCTAAGGGTCTTTTTTCCCCAAGTCTTGGAGGCAAATAGATTTTAGCTGTTGTTTTTTTTTGGGACTATTTAACTATTGTAAATGAAGCGCACGCAGATATATACTCCCTTCAATCTTAAATATAACATTCAATTGGCTTCTCTTTTTTTTTTTGGAGAATAAAGAAAGTAAATTAAATATAACATTCAGTTGGCTTCTTTCTTTTTTTTTTGGAGAATAAAGAAAGTAAATAAACTACTTAATTATATTATATGTTATGTATGATTTTATAATATATCATTTTATAAGTTATACAAAATAGTTTGAAAAAACAATAAATTTAAGGGAAATTTACGTTTCGGTCCTAGCCAACAGAATATAAAAAAGAAATGATCATGTGAAATGGTGTAATTGAAATAAAATCCCGTGAGACTTTTTTGTAATTACTTTCGAAATATAAAATGATTTTCTCTCTCCCCCATCAGCCTGACATGACTGACGCATCAGTCTCTCTCTCTCCTCCCACTGACACTCAGTGTGTTTCTATTAACAACTCCATGTGCTACTATTGACAACTATAACTCACTCTCTCTGACAACTTAATGTGCGTCATTGACAACTCCATGTGTTTTCATTGACAACTCCATGTGCTACCATTGACAACTATAACTCACAACTATAACATTGAGTTGTCAATGGCAGCACATTTAGTTGTCAATGAAAACACTTTGAGTTGTCATGAAGTTGTCATTTGGGGGGAGGGAGAGGGAGAGGGAGACACTAACACGTCAATCATGCTAGTCTCTCTCTCCCCCTCCATTTACAACTTCATGTACCCAATTGACAACTTAGCATGTTTCTATTAACAATTTAATGTGTTACGATTAACAACTATAACTCACAACTATAACATTGAGTTGTCAATGGTAGCACATTGACACTACTACAAAAAGAAGCTATAACATCTATGACAGACGTCTATTTTTAAAAAATTAGAAGTTAAGAGTCAATTGAAGGCTTTTTTACGTCTCTTTTTTACCAACAGATGCACCTGGGGGTCTGTTATTTAACAGACGCACAACATGCGTTTGTTCTTGAAAACAGACGCACAAATGTGCGTCTGTTCTAGCTCAACAGACGCACATTTGTGCGTCTGTTTTAAATAGAGCAAACGCTTGACCAACTGCCTATGCCCTCCCCTAGCTTCTAAAAGTCTATGACATTTTAGTGTCTTTTTTATGAAAGAATAGACACAATTCTTTTACTCCCACCACTATTTCCCTCTTTATTGCTCTTCTCAATTATTTTTTTCATCACATTCCTTCTTCGTCTTCAACACTTTATCTCTAAAAGGCGAACTATTTCTTTCTTTTGATAGTGGCGACCTCCCTCGTTCACGACTCGTCTTTGCTAATATTTCACAACATCTCTCCCTTAACTTTTTGTGCTCGCGTCTAACTTGGTCCTCTTCTTCACATCGGCAATTGATTGAAGTTCGCTCGCCACTAGTGTCTCCTTTGTGAAATACCCCTCAACAGTGTTCTTCAACAACAAAATACACCAAATTTGTGAAGGCTTTGCTAGTAACGGGTACGAAAAATTGTCCATATTTTTTACTTTATTGTTTAATTTTTTTTCCTGATAAGTGCTTTATCGTTTAATTTTCCTGAATTTTATCTGCAACCTTTTAGCAAGGAATCTCCTCCAACGTATAGATTATTAGTTCTGATTATTTTCATTAGGATTTGAGTAAGATATTAGGTAGTCAAATATTATGTTGAATGGTGTATTTCTGGTGGATGGATGCTGTAAAATTGTTAGATTAGATGTGCAATCTAGTTTTCTGGTGGTGGATGTTGAATGCTGCCTTTCTGTAATTGTACAGTTGAGTTGCATGAATAGGTAAAAAAAGCAAATTGTGTCTTTTATTTGAAAAAACAGAGGCACCTTAGCGTCTATTTTTCAAAAAACAGACGCTAAGATGCGTCTTTTTAATAAAGCAATGGACGCCTATGGCATCCATTATTTTAATGGACGCCCATATATGGGCGTCCTTTATTTTAGCATGTGCGTTGTTGTACTATTCTAGACCTGTCTTGCATGCCTTTACGTGATAGTGATATGATGATTGGCCTGAACTAGTTGTCAATAAACACCATGCTCCTCGATGGTAAGAGTAAGAAGTTAGTACTTCCCTTTAGAAAGCCAATCCCTAGCATCAATATACAACTAAATCTTAGGCAGAGAAAAGCCTGAAGTGAGGATGTCAAGGCTACTAAGTGTTTTTCTCAGTACAACTAGAGGCAGACTTAGGGATTGACTAGATCCCAATAGTTAAGGAATATCCAGAAGTCTTTTCAAGGGATCAATGCATTGCCACCAAAGAGAGAGGTGGATAAGAACCATTTAGTTAAGAAGGAACCACTAATGATCTTTATCATCTTTAAGTTCAAAAAGACTTTTGTGAAAGTTAAAACCTTTTCCACAACTGGTTCACTTTAACCTTTTAAAATAGTGGTTCATAACTTCAGAATTAAGCTCATCTTATTTCATTATGATAAAATAAAGACCCAACTTATCAGAGTATTATTATATTAGGATTCAATTTGAAACTG
>JBAGKO010220671.1:0-12558 GCA_037177275.1 Acacia concinna
GGGGCTATATTAATAACCCGGTGTTGTTAATTGGGACTTGATAGTAATAAATTTCTTAACTTGGGACCTGAGAAGAGTATATTTTTTTCACAGGACCTATTTGACATATATTTCCTTATTTGGGACCTAAGTGTAATTTTCCCAAAATGTAATTATTTCATCTCCTTGATTATGATTCTTCACTTGCATTGGCAAAGCCTCTTTGTTGTTATGCTTTCAGGCAAGCAAAGGAGAAATTAGAGCCCAAATTAGAGCCAGGATGGAGCAGATGAAGGCACCGGAGCTTGAAGGCCCAAACACATGGAGAGTACTGTTATGCCCACCCAGGTCACGATGTGGACATTCTTGGTCGTGACCTAAGAAGTTTTAATGAAGCTGTGCGTTTTGAAGCAGAGTCGAGTCTGGAAGGAATTTTCACGACCCTAGGTCGCAACTTGGAGACCTTTAGGTCGTGACCTGAGTTCGTAATCTATGTAGACGCGATATTTGGATGGAGATTGCGATTTGGATAAGATATATTTTCAAATTAAGATAAAAATCTTATAAGATATGATCTGAATTAGCATCTATAAATAAGGGGTTAACTTACGTTTAGAGGAGAGGCTGAAAGGTCCAGATCCGTGAGATTTCATAGTACGGTACGTTGAAACCCTAGCTCCCCAATTTTCCCCAATTCCAAACCCTAATCACCAAACCACCTAACCCTCAACCATCCTCATGAATTTGAAGATCGAACGTGATAGCGGGAGGTTGGAAACCATGAGAGGCTGAACCCTAGCCTCTTGGTGATGGAAGCAAGGTTGGAGCTTATGTAATAATCAGGGGAGTAGATTATCTATTTAGATTTCTGAATTCTCTTCTTCTTTATGAAATTCCCTAGATCTAGGAAGTTTTATTGAGTTGTGAGAATTTGCTTACGATTGTAACTGAAACCTGAATTGACTATGCAAATTTGATGTATGAAGTTTGTTATTTATTTATATACTAGTTTTAGACTTTTATGTGTGATTGGTTAATTTGCACGATCGTGTTTAATTCTTCTTCTCACGCATAATCCTCAATTGTTGATCGACAATTCAAGGAATTCATTCATTCATTCATCTTAATTGCACTCTAAGAGAACATAACGATGTTTTAATTGAAGTTAATTAACCTAGGATCCTATGAGAGTTTTCATTAATTAATCTGTTGGACCCAAGCGGTTGCTTGGGGTTTTTCATAAGAACTTGGAGATTTTAAAATTCCCCTTATCTTTTGAGAGAGCGAGGATAGCTGAGTGACCATTATCGAGGGTCTAGTCCACCATATGAATTAAAACATTTCTTCTAAACCTAAAAATCCCTAAAAATAGTTCTCTTTAGTTTAGTTTATTTTCTATAGTCACTTAGGAATTCCCAATTGAGCTTTTCGAGAAGAACGATAGGTTGTGCCCTATATTACATTTTAGTTGGTGCAATCATTTTGATGAACCGATTCAGGCAACAGAAATGGTCTCGATCACATGCTAAAAGAAGTTTAGATGAAATTGATATGAATGTTAAAAGTTATTGATTGGGCATGAAACAATTTCCTAAACAATAGTTACTATTTGGATTATAACTTTCAGAAGACAACGAATTTTGGTGTGATTCTTGTTGTGTTGGAAAGAAGTCTTAAAGATATTTCTTTAACCTTCCTAATCTAAAGATTCATCACCAATATTATAAAGCACAACTAGAATTGGAAGAGGAAGAGTTGGGCCCAATATATCATTATCACATCTTTTACACCTGAATTATCATCATCATTACACTAAACTTATCAAAACTCTTTATTGTTGTGTGAAGATGGTTTCCTTAAGAAAAATGGTAGTAATTTGTTGCGAGGGGGAACAACATGAGGTACCTTTTCTTAACCATCAACACAAGATTCATATTGCTTTTAAAAAGCCAATTATAGTATGTATAAAGGCAATTTAGCCCACAATCATCTTAGAGAAACCTTATAGAGGCTTGCTAATGACATTACATTATTAAAGAAAGAAATAGTTGTGTGAGAAGATTTAGATTGGTCAACCCTACAAGCAATCAATTTCTCAAACAAGGTTATATGCACTTCCTCATCAAGTGATTTTTCTTCTTGAAATTCATACCCTTTATTTTTTTTCAACCAAACATTCAGTAAGGTTACCTCTATAATGTTAATTGAGATAGTTTGATCTCACGAATGTAAAATTCTAGGAAAACTTGTATTTCTCATTAGTAGTAGAAAGCAAATATATATTCACTTGCCCCTTTGTCTATTGCAAATTTTTTGATTTTTTTTAGTGACCCAAAATGCTTGATATCTTTACAACTCAAGCTTTTCTAATGATATTAACCTTATCAATTTGAAACCACCCCAATATCATTATTCAAAATGTTACCAGCTCCCATAATGCTTCATTCAATGGTTTTCCGCAATCATTTTCTTTAAGTTTTACTAGTTCAAACTTCCATTTTATTATTTGCGAGCTAGTGTACAAGATAGGCTTGAGGCATCTACAATTATGTGACTAAAAAAAATTAAAAGAATGTAAATATTCCAACACTTAATAGCAATAGCTCTTAAACATCAAGCACGAGCAAACCTGAAAGCTATTGCCCAATGTTTACCCTTATTCTTCACCAGGGCTCTCCAAGTAGTAGCTATCAAACCATTTCTTCATTTTAACATTTATCAGAGTAATTAAGCGCAGATTAAATAGAGAGCAGAAATAACGTAAACTAAATAGTATTGATATATAGTACATAAATTTTTACTGATATTCCAATGGATCTTACAAGCCTCATAACATAAAATCAAAATTGCACTACTCGCAGTTGTCCCATGGCAATGCTTGAGTGGGCCCTAGTCCTCCTATTACCGATCTTTACATCTTTGCCCTTATATCTATTTCTTCTAGCTGATTAATTTATATTTAGCTGAAAATATTGAGATTCAAAAGAATCCAAGTAGTAACTTGTAATCAATCATAAATATATAAAAGCTATATATGCAATACACTATATAATGCAATAGAGGTAAATCTATATGCCACACCAGTGACATCTCAGCATCGTAGTCATCATAGTTAGGTACAATGTACTTCACATGTATATCATTGGTATGTCTTAGAACCTCAGCTGGAGGGTCAGATACCACAACTAAGTAACTTCTCACATCACAAAGCATGACAACAAATAAACAATCACATAAAGTCTGAAGGTTAGAGCAACTACCTGAGTCCCTTTCTGGTCTGCTTGTCTTTCCTCTAGTCAATCCTTTGGTCTTTTCAGGCAAATTTTGAATCCTAAAATACTAAATGTATATTAAGTGACTTACTACTCAATCAATCTTTATTCCCAACTCATATAATTAATGTCCCTATCCAAAATGCATAATTATGAAATTGCCCTTAAAGGTACTAGTCTCTTTCCTTTTATATCCGATGTACTTACATGTTCCAAAAATTATATCCCCGGCTACCCCTACATAATTTTGCGTACTAAATCCATTTTTGGCCTTGGATTTATCAAAATCATACTCCTTCCCCCTGAAACCATCTCAAACAAAAGTTGTACACATTTTGGGCAAAAATGCCATTTTTAATCTTAATACTTCCAAAATGATTTGTTTGCCTTAACCCCACACAATTTTTCATCCTAAACCCATTAGAAGTATCAAAACTACTAAAATATAGCCACATCATTCCCAAATATAGCATAGAAAAAATCAGGGAAAAATGACAAAAATAGATTTTCAAAGTTTCCTTCCATAAAACACCTTTATTTCATCTTAAATCACTTGTTTATACCATTGCATGATCAATACAAATTTAGGCAGCTCTTCCCCTAAGGGTTCATGAATCCCAAAATTCCAAAATGGCCAAACAAACCAAAAAACCACAAGAACCACCAACAAACATCACAAATCAACAAGTAGCTAGGGATCCTTGAATTTACCTCGTGTTCTTGATTTCTCTCTCTAAAACCAGGAACTTTCTCTTCTTATTTCCTTGATTTTTCTCTTGCTAAACATGAAATCAAGAGAACTTGAGGGATTAGAAAATATTATTGGAGGATTTAGAACAAGAATCATGGAATTTGCTGCTTAATCTCACCTTGAATGCTTCTTGAACTTTTCCTCTTCCTTCTTGCCATTTGTTTCTCTCTCTCTTTTCTCCAAACTCCCTCTCTCTCTTGGTTCCCTTGTCTACACAAAATTGAGGTCTAATTGGGACTTAAAGAGCTCTTCTTCCTTGTGATTAATTAGCTTAAACAATTGTAGTTAATTCTCAACCACTTGTTTTTCTTTTTTTCATTATTCTTTTTTTGACTTTTCAAGACCAAATTTTGGTAATTCATTTTGGCTTTCTGATCTTATCCTCAATATCAATTTTAATCTTCCCTTTTGACTCTTAGAAGTGTCACAATTTACTGTTGTGCCATTTTCACTTTTTACTTTTACCATGATAATTTCTCTTTTTACCATAATCCTATTATGTACATATTTTTGAATTATTTTTTTAAAAAAATTCCTTAGTCAATATTTAACCAATAAAATCAAGAGAATTATTTCCAAAACTCATTCTTCTCATATTAATTCCCTCACATTCATCCCAATTCAATGTCCTTTTTAATTTCCAATAATTTTTCTTTTCTTGGAAAATATGCCCATAAACTATTCTTTTGCAAGAAGTTTCCACTTTCAGTGTATAAAATATCTTCTTGACGTTAAGGTAATTTCCTCTTATTTTTCTCAATTATTTGAGATATCTTGGTATTTTTCATAATTAATGTTGGCCTAAATTAGCCAAAGTTCTAATAATTCCTTAGAAGGTATTTTGCCTCCTTCCTTTATCCCAAAATTTACCATTTTAATCCATTTAACTTGTCATATATTTGGAGAATTTTTTTGGTGAACAATAATTGGGATGTTACAATAGCCATTGTAAGGTCCACATCCTCCATAGTAGCAATTCCATTGGCAGCACATTGTGCATCGAAAGCAAGGAGTGGGGTGGGACTGATTAGGGAGAGCAGCAGTGTTGTTGAATTAATTTAATGGAGAAGGTTCGGTGTTGCTTGTAACATCCCAATTTTAATTCCTAAATTTCAGTATTATTAGAAAAGTTTATTGCATTGTAAATGAAATTTATCCTGTAATTATTTGAGCAATAGGACTTTTACTCAAAATATGATTTAATAGACGCACACACACACATATATATATAATTCATAATGAAAGAAGAGATATTAAATGCAATAAAAATAAAACTGCATTAAAGGAATAAAAGGAAAAGGAATAAAGAGACAAAAAGGAAACTAGAAAAAGGTGGTGTCTTTAGTTGTAATTTTCCCTTTAGGTTATTATTTGAATACTTTCACCTCACCTGTCACCTACTGAAAGTGGGGGGGGGGCTGAGAGCTTCCTCTTTGTTGGCATTGTTCCACCATTTTTTCAATCTAGGTTCACCTTTTGCAAATCATTTTGGTAAGTAAATGTATTTATTTTCACAAAACCTCCTTTATGGGTATTGTTCTACTCATTTTACTCTTTCTAAATATATTATTGGGGGTGGATAGAGATAACTTTTGGATTAGATTTTGAAGCAAGTGTTGAGTTTTAACAATATAAGACTAATATTGTGAAGCTATATTAGTTGTCAAGTTCTATAGGGTCAAATTTATTTATTGGTTGACTTGAGTATTTAATTTTTTTTAATTCAAAAAGTTTAGGATTTTTATATATATGATATTTTCACCAATTCAAGTTTAAGTCAAAAAGTTGATTTGGTTTTGTTGGAGATAATGTTGAATTTTTGATGGGTTGATTTTGAGATTTAAGCTTGAAATTTGAATTGTTGGAATTTTAATGAAATCTTATATTTGAAAAATTGGGGATTTTCGTTAAAGTAAGTTATATAGGACTTTTAAGGATTTAATTGAGTGATTTGAATTGTGAGAGGAAGTGGAAATCTATGTTAAAATAATTAAGTACTATATTGTTTGTGGAAAATTTGAGAATTTTTCTTTACTTGGAAGTGCAAATTTTAGCTATAATATAGCTCATAGGTGAAATTGGGATCTTTAAATTATTTGAGTAATTTAGGGTTGTTTATTAGATTGGATGAGTTGTTTAAGCTATGAAAACTTTAAGTCTTGTTGGAGATGATTAAGTGTGGCCTATAATGAAATTGAGAAATATAGGGGAATGGATTTCTTAAGTTGTTTTTTTACCACCTAATTAGTTGATAAATCAATGTGTGGTGATGTTGAATTGTGTGGATTATGATTGTTGATGTTGAGCACCGGTTTGATTGTGGTAATATTTCCTTGTTTGGCGACAAATGGTCACTTTCCACTTATCATAAATGCTAATGTCTTACTTTTGAGAGATTTTGATAATATGAAAAAATGGAATAAGTGGACTTTCTATTGGCATGTTATATTCTTGATATGAGAAAATTGTATTTTGGGACTTTGGAACTAAAAAGAAAATGTGAATTGTTGAAAGGATGTTAACTTGAATGTTGTTTGGAAGAGTCTTACTAGGAATAATCATGAAATAATTATTATGCATTACTCCCTAGTGCATATAGGGTTTCTTATTCATCTTTATTGGGATAAGCCTCCATGGTTCACTCATCATAAAGAAAAGGATAAGCTCTAGTAATTGTTTTCATTCCTAAAATAAAGGAACAGGCATGTATGGCTTATCTATGGGAAAAATACTATCACGTGATGAGACCTCCCTTTAGTGCACATGGGGTTGGTTATTTGTTCCTATTGGAATAGGCCAATGTGGCTCATTCGTCCCTATTGGGATAAGCCTACGTGACTCATTCATCCTAGAGAAAAATATAGGCTCTAATAGCTCTTTTCATCCATAAGAGAAAGGAATAGGCCTTGTGGCTTTTGTGTGCATCTACATAATGATTGAGATGAGCCTTCTTAGGCTTTTGTGTTTACATGCTTTCGTTGGGACAGAATCAAATGTTTTATATGTATAATTATGAGATTGTGTGAATGATATTATATGTCAAATATTTTTTATTACACTTGATAGACTTGCTTAGGTTTCTATGCTTGGATACCACCTTTAGGAGAGACTCAAATGAGTTAACTTGTATCACTTTGAGATTATGTAAATGGTATTATAGATATTTTCTATCTCATTTTACATGTCCTTTTAAGCTTATGTATATGTTTATATACCTCCTTTGGGAGATACCAAATAAGTTAAAGTATATATTTGTGATATCATTCTAATGACATTATATGCACAATTAGTTTTTGTCCCACTTGACACCTCACTAGTACATGTTAATATGTACGATGAGTTGGAATTTTGGTTACTAAGACTTTTATCTCACCCCATTGTTCTTAACATTTTTTTGGTGATAGTTCCATGGTGAGAAGGTTGGGGAGTGATTCAAAGGGTTATATAGCTCCTTATTTGGGTATAGCCTCCATTGTTTATTCATGTGTTCAGATTGATGTATATTATCACTCATAGGGCTCATTTTTTGTATAGTCTGATTCAACTGTATACTTTTGACTGAATTGTCACTAGTTAACGAGTTGGTAGAAGGCCATAGGCCTTTAGAGATTTCATTAAATGATGTTGTGGATCCACAAATTCATGTTTTGATTTTTTCTAGTGCTAAAAATGTGTTTTGATTAGATGTGATAGTCTAGGCTTGAGAAACTCAATGCCCAAGTATGTTAATTAATTATGGTTTGGTTTGCAAAATGATGAGAAATGTTTTATTATCAATGTTAAGTTCTAAATATTCAGTCTATCTCTTTTCTATTATGGAAAAGTTCATTAAGTAGTTTTAATCTTTTTAACCATGATAGATATTTTTAAATGAATTACTTCAACTCTTTTCTATTATGGTTAATTTCAAATTGAAAGAGAATATTTTGATAACTGAGTTTTAAGAAAAGGATTTTACATGGCTCATGGTGTTTGTCGATGAAATTCCTTTTTTTCAAATGATCAAAAAATCAATGAATGCCATATAGATATTAGTGGGTCCCACAAATAAGTAAATTAACGGAGTTTACGGAGAGTTAACGGAATTATTAAAAGTGCCCTATTTTCACACTTTATGTTTTTTTGGCACCTTTTGAAACTCTGGTCCAAACACCCCTTCTATGTAACCTTGTTGTTAAATTTTCTCCTTTGCGCTTAAATTAAATATCACAAATTTACTCAACTATATTTCATTATTTTAAAAGGGTGTGTTTGGTTCAACAGAAGGGAGAGTAGGGGAGGTTCATTAAAAATAGATGGTGTAACACCTCATTCAAATGTCATACACTTAACGTTCAATTTGTTAAAAATCACTTAATGGCTTAGAGACTCTATCCCAACGCAGAAAGCTTAAACAACATGTGCTTAATCCTTTTTAAAATTTTGCTCAAGGGTTCAGCTTCAAACAAAACATTTATTAATTGAAATATTTTTATGATAAAAGATATTTATAGAGTCAAGAAAATTAAATATAAAGTGGCATAAAAGTACACAAGGAGCCTAATAGAGCCAACAAGGCTCACTCCATATGTTCCTTCCTTTCTTCCTACTAGAATATTCACTTGGAAAATGTTAATATAAAGGGATAAGATTCGACATCTCAGTAACAACCAAAAATTTCTATCACACACAAGGAAGCCACATATGACTTAAAAGAAGGAACTAATTACATATATATTTGCACATTTCATGATCCTAGAAAACAATTTCAAATTTAATCATCATTAACAATCTCTATTTTCATTACAATATATAATATAATTATGCAATATGTAGCCTTCATTATATCACTATCCACCCTTATCTAGCAAATTGGAGCCATAGGCTAATACACAATGTAATAGAAACACATCCATTTGATTGGATTGCTCCAGATTCACTAGTTTTTAAGATACACCTAGCCAAAGACATTTAATTGTAACATCACTTACTTGAGAACTTATATTACATGCAGATACACACATAGATATAATTCAATTAATTTATTTAATAAAAGATAGTTATCCTTGATTCAATCATACACAATTCACAAGTATGTGTTTTTATATTATAAAGTATGAAAAATGGGTTCCAAATGTGTACACGTCTCACACTAATCAGGAGGACAAAGGCGTCCATGTTAAGAGTATTTTATTTTCATTCTCACAAGCATGGGAAATTGTGAACCAAACATAAAAACTCTAATAATAAAAATAAAATGAACAAAAGGGTTCAAATTTCATGTTTATACCCACAAGGAAAAGGACAAAAGGAAGGTGGGGGTATTCAGAAATATGAAGCACATATGTATGAGTTTGGATCCTCTCCTCATCCCTCTCTCCCCATGGTTTGTACCTT
This sequence comes from Acacia concinna, assembly GCA_037177275.1. Taxonomy (NCBI): domain Eukaryota; kingdom Viridiplantae; phylum Streptophyta; class Magnoliopsida; order Fabales; family Fabaceae; genus Acacia; species Acacia concinna. The sequence continues at coordinate 9,379 of JBAGKO010220671.1, forward strand.
TAAATTGTGACTTGGTCTTTATCACCTTACATGTTTTCTATACTACCTCTATCTTTTTCTGACATTTACTCTCTCTATTTTACACATGCACACATACTCCTTTCAAGATTCTAGCCTTTTAAAATATTTTCCTCTTAGCCATCAAGTCAATACAAACTATAGGTCAATCCTAATGTAGTCTTCCATTGTCTCCAAAAAAACAAATGATACACACACACATGAATTTTAATTAGATAGATTCTCAAACAAATTGAGTTTGTTGCAACCTATGCATTAAAAAGTGTAATATAATCTACATCCAAGTCTAGGAATTCAATTTTGTATCCGTCCTTAAATCTAATGAATTCTAACCCAAATGACATAATAAACCAACCAAGGCAAATTAAATGTTACCAAATCAAATTTTTATGGAATTAATACAAAGTAGGTTAATCATGTGGACCATAGGCAATTACTTGAAATTGGTTTTGAACAAAGCAAAACCAAAAGGACTCTAAGCCAAATGTCATGCAACTTTAAACTTACTTAGCAACCTCAAGTAAAAATTCTAAGCCATACATCTTAAAAATTAGAGTTTGTTTAACTACACGCCATGATAGTTTCATCCAAGCCTCTACATCAATTAACACCCATTCAACAATGTATTCCATCATTTGAATGTATCATGATATGTCAAAATTATATTAAAAAAGAATGTTGTACAATTTTCCCACTTTCCTATTGAATCAATTATACATACCACTCTAGTCCCTAGTATAAGTCCGTTTTGATAAAAATGAAAGTTGGTCATTAATATAAGTCTACTTTGAAAGTATTAAATGATATTGTTTCAATTTTTTCCTTAATTAAAACAGGAGAGAAAAGAAAAAGTTGAAAAAATAACATTCATAAATGAATGTAAAGTTGTAAATTAGGCCCTTAATTATTGGCTTAACTAATTCTCTTTAGTATGTGAGAATTAGTTAAAGAGGGCTTATAATAAAGACCATAGTGGTATATATTAATGATGAAAGTTTCAAAGCAAATCACATCTTTGCTAGTAGATTTTTCTAATAAATTAAAATTTTAAATTCCTAACTTGAACTATACAACTCTTTTTTTTAAGATAGACTTTATTTTATCTACTTTATATAAAATAAAATTTGAATACTTAAGTCTAGACCCTCTCCTTAAAAGAACAAAATCAATAAGGTGTCTCATGTCCCACAACTATAATCCTGGCCAAAGGAAACATAGGATAAGGGGCCCCGACAAGTGCTATCCACTATGCTTTGAGTGATGGAATTCCACATGATAAAAGATCTCATCAAACAAATTTCTCCTTACTCCAACCCATTACAAATGCAACTGCCACAACAGTTACTTTCAATCACTAATCACTAATAAATATAATATCTTTAAAATTCAATGTATAATAAATCATGCTTCCATTGGCATTAAATGTCATCACACATACAAACATGCTTGAGAGGAAACAATAACTAACAATACATTAATTATAACAAATATATTAATTAAATGACAAAAATGTATTATAAAGACATTTAATTGTAACATCATTTACTTGAGAACTTAGAATGCATACACATATACATACAATGCAGTCCATTCCTTTTATAAAAGATAGTTATCCACAATTCAATCATACACAATTCACAACTATATGAAAAAATATTTAGAGTTACCTATTACTCTATAGCTTACCGACAATCATACAAAATTAACCTAAATCTCTAAAAAAGTTAAAAAAGTCAAAAATATAGATATATTAACATATTACTCAAATATACTCTGGATACTATAAGTCTTAAAGCCACCCTCTTAAATGCTACCTTTAAACTTATATTGTTTTTGTGTGTAAACATGTGTGTGATGCCCAACAATACTAGGTATTGAAGGCAAGGGCATAGGTGGAGTTTGTTGAATATACTATAAATTGAGATATAAAAGTCGTATTTTATTGGATTGAATGAATAATTTATTTTCTTCATTATTTTTGTTTTCAAAAGAATCCCCCTGAACTGACGGTGAACTTAAATGTACGAGAAAACAAAAAGTGAAGGCTTGATTGGCATAAAGGAAAAGGAACAAGGATTCGATGTCAACCTCTGCACAAATATAATATTATACTAAATATTAGAAATAATATGAGAAAAGAGTCAAGAGATGCGTACCGGATCAGGTCGGATCCAAAAAGATAGCTCACACATCGGTTAAGACTACTAAAATCTAACTAGGGTTTACACAGTAGTGCACAAGAACACAAATAAATTATGGAAGAAAAGAAGAGAGCATAAAATAACTCAATTGCTCTAGGTTGATTTTTTTGCTTGATGGGAGGCTCTATTTATAGAGATCCTTAGCTTGCAGTTCAAGTTGTAATTACTAGCAATAAATGCTGAGTAATTTCCTAATCTCTTCATACTTGTCCACCATATTGTATACTAATCAGGAGAAAATCTTCCATATATATATAGATATATATTAGTTAATCTTTCCTAATTTAGTAGCAATTCATTTTAGAAAACAATTGTTGTCAAATCTCTTCCTTTATTCATAAGGATTTTCTTCCAGAGCAATTGGCAATTGGTCTGGCCCATCAAGGGTGGACTCTAGCCTCAAAATTCAACACTAAATGTAGAAGAGGGAGGACGAAGAGGAAGCCCCAAATTCAGAAAAAAGAAATTGGTTCAAAATGTTTACACATACGTAAATATATTTTTCATATATAAAAATGTACATATCTCACATACTCATTAGGAGGACATAGGCATCCATGTTGGGAATATTTTATTTTCATTCTCACAAGCATGGGAAATTGTGAACCAAACATTAAAACTCTAATAATAAAAATAAAATGACAAAAGGGTTCAAGTTTCATGTCTATGCCCACATGGAGAAGGACAAAAGGAAGCTGGGGGAACTGGGAAATATGGAGCATATATGTATACTATAACACCCCTTTTTCAGCCCTAGTCTTAGTAGGTTAATTAATAAGGACTTGAACCACGCAGCGGAAAAGAAAACAGCTTCACAAATAACTTAGAAAGTTAAATCCCAAACACGTTAAAACCTGAGACGTGAATGGATTTCACTGAAAAATTTTAAACTTTTAAATCACATTCAAAACAGTAAACCGATGGTTCAAACTCTTACGTTAACCTTTAAACTTACTAATTA
>JBAGKO010220776.1:0-12548 GCA_037177275.1 Acacia concinna
CAAAGTTAGGCCAAAAATCAAGGAAAATGGAAAAATGACCAAATGAATAATGCTTTTTGACCATATGAACAGTACTTTTTTGAGATCATTGACACGCTGATTTGTATGCAATTATGGCTTGGCATTATTTTTTCCTTAAAGAGGAATGTAAGGTCTTTTTAATGAACTTGGAACCATCTCGTTCCGATTTGTCTAGAATTAGTTATTATTTTTTGAAGTTGGTAGAACATAAGGATTATGTGAATAGTAAACCGAGAACTAATTATTTTTATTCTTTGTTTTCTCAACATAAAGTCATATCTAATGGTTCCATGGGCCATAATGGAGTATGGTAATGCGTTAGAAAGTGGGGTGTGATATTTTTTGTATTAGAGCAGAGGTTCTGGTAAGCCTGTTGCTCTTTAGTATATGTGCTCTATTTCACTGATTGCATCGTCTACTTCTATTTGCTATACTTGTTTAAGTTGTGAAAATGAGATATTTGAGTAAGATTGCAAGCAATATACATGAAGTTGAATATGAAGTTAATGATTGGGAAGAACAGAGAAGAGTGCTCTTCATCTGCTAACCCAGGAGGGAATGAGACCTAGTGTGCTATTCCAGGGACTTGGTATATCCGTGAGTCAGGCAAATCTTCTTAGGGGACTAATTAGTTTGATCAGGGAGATCATCAAGATGGGGTTGTGTCTGGGGTTTATCCTAATCATGTGACCAGGATCCCTAGCAGAGATGAGATGTTGCCTATGATGCAGGAGATGAGTAGGCATCTTCTAATGCATCAAAATCAGTTTGCTGCTATCTATCTACTTATTTGCGTGAGGTAACAAATTTGTATTGGGAGGCAGTAGTTGAGGGACCTTTGGTTACTGATCAAGATTGGGCATATGCCTTGGTGCAGACACTTTCTTAGACCTCAGAGTGGAATGGTCACATTATGCAGATGATACAGTACCCAGGGTTGAGTTTTGAGACCTATCTTGGGCAGCTGAAGGCCTTTGTTAGGGGTGCTTTTCCATAGATAGAGTTCTATGTGAAAGTTCATGTACTGTTTTGTATGTGTGATAGTTGGCTAACAGTATCATTTTTGAGTGTGTATAGAAGATGCTGTTAACTGTTTGAACTACTTGTTGGCTTAGGAATTGTTGTTATGCGGTGTGATGCATATGAATATATATGTGAAATATTCAAGCTATGTGCCTAAAGTATTTGTTCTATTGTATAGAGTACAATGGCAAATACGAGAGGATCTTCTAGATCGAGGGGAGGACAGGGTGCAAATCCTGAGGCTCCCATAGATCCGTTGCAAGTGGTTTTGTGACGCCTGGACGAACAACAAGAGATGCTGAATGAGATGAGGGTTACTCATGCTCGTCATGAACAAGATAGAGATCAAGTAATAACTATAGTGGTGGCCACAACAATGGAGCAGTTTCGGCAGATTGGAGTTCCTCCACAGCCTAATCCACCACAGCCCCAGCCGGAAGGGAATGTGATTGACCCAGATGTTTCTCAGAAATGGGTAGAGAAATTATGTAAGCATAATCCTCCTATCTTTGAGGGTGTGGCAGACTCTCAGATAGCGGAAGATTAGGTCAACCGACTGGAGAAAATCTTTAAAGTGATGGGTTGTCTGAACGAGTGGAAAGCCCAGCTGTTTGTGTATAAGCTAGAGAAAGAGGCTGACCAGTGGTGGAAGAACACTGAGATGGTGTTGCAAGCTGAGAACACTCTGGTGTCATGGGAGTTGTTCTTGGAGAGGTTCTACCAAAAGTATTTTCCTCAGTCTGTGAGGGATGAAAAGGAAGCTGAATTCCTGATTTTGCGCTAGGCGGAGGACGAGTCATTTGACAATTACCTAGCAAGGTATGTCACTCTCTCTCATTACTCCACTTACCTGAAATACTGTAATGATGAGCGTTGGTTCACTGGTAAGATAGTGAGAGGGTTGAGGACAGCCGAGAGAGAGAGAGAGTTGCTCCTCGCTAGATTGAGAGGTTTAATGAGGCGGTTGAAGTATGCCGTATCACTGAGAGTAGCCTGAATCATTGGCCTATTGTGAGATCGACCCTGAGAGCGGATGGGGTTCAGTTTAGTTGGTGTAGACTGTACCATCTGTCCAGACAACAATAGGGATATCTATAAGAATCGCGAGCCTAAATAAGAAAAGTAGTTTTGGTAGAGGTGGGAAGCGAGGAGGTAGAGTGAATGGCAAGGGACATGACCCCAGTAGGCTACAGAAACTCTGCAAGAGGTGTGACAGAGATAACGGTGATAGGCCTTGCATGATCGGTCAAATTATGTGCTTTAGGTGCAGTAAACCAGGACATTGCTCTCGTGAGTGTTCGTAGAGTGCCAACAGTTTGAGACCTTAGACTCAGGGGAGAGTTTTCATGCTGACACAGGAGGAGGCTCGTAAGTCGCTTGAGCTCATACAAGGTGTGGTTAGAGTTAATGACTACTTTGTTTCTGCTTTATTTGACTTGAGCACTAGCCACTCGTTCATTACATATGATTGTGTTGGGCGATTAGGTTTCACTGTTGACACTTTGCTGTATGACTTAGTAGTGTGTACTCCCACGGGTGCTAGAGTGTGTACCCATAGTGTGTGTTTAAGCTATGTAGTTTGGTATGCGCATTATTGTACTATCTTGGACTTGATTTGCATGCCTTTACATGATATTGATGTGATTATTGGCCTAAATTGGTTGTCGTCTAATGCCATACTCCTTGAATGTAAGAGTAAGTCTTTGCTACTTCCCCATTGAGAGTTAGTCTATGATGCCGAGGTGCTACTAAACTTTATCTCTGAGGCTCAGGCAGAGAGAGGCCTGAAACAGGGATGTCAATGTTACCTAGTTTTCTTCTCAGTGCAGGTGGAGATCGTCAGAGGGATTGTGAAGATCGCAATTGTCAGAGATTTTTTGGAAGTCTTCCTAGATGAGATTAGTGGATTACCACAAGAGAAAGAGGTGGAGTTCACCATTGATTTAGTGTCAGGAGCGCAGCTGATCTCAAAAGCTCCATACCGCATGGCTCCCAATGAGATGGTTGAGCTGAAGATGCAGGTGGAGGAGTTATTAGAGAAGGGTTTTGTGAGACTGAGTGTGTCGCCCTGGGGTGCTCCGGTACTATTCGTAAGGAAGAAGGATGGCGGTCTAAGACTGTGCATCGACTTCCGTGAACTGAATAAAGTGACAGTGAAGAATAAGTATCTGCTTCCCAGGATTGATGACCTACTTGATCAGTTGGCTGGTGCCACTGTGTTCTCAAAGATCTATTTGAGATCGGGTTATCATCAATTAAGGGTGAGAGCGGAGGACGTCCTGAAAACTGCACATAGGACACGGGCAAGCCAAGAGAGTAGCTGATGCCTTAAGCCGCAGGGCGGCGTAAGTGGCATCTTTGATAATTAGAGAGTAGAAATTATTAGAGGATGCCAGTGATGAGGGTCCTATTTGTCAGATGCAGTTATTAGCTAGAGTGGCTGGGATGTCCATAGATAGATACCACTGTTAGAGATTTGTTTGAATCAGGTTGAGGCTCTTGGTTATAATATGACCTCTGAGTTTGGGAGGTGATCCTCTGCATCAGAGTTGACACTACTTAAGAGAGAGTGAGTTGTCCTCTGAAGATAAAAGTTGCCGAGGTGAGGCACGCAGAGTTGATTTTGCCCCAATAAGAGGGGAAATAACCGAGACGAGTGCAAGAAGGATTGTTCCTTGCACTTAGCAGAGATGGAATAAGACCTTTTCCTGTACAATCTCTGGTCAGTGAGAGACTGTAAGAACAGTGGTATGGTATAAGTGCGATCATGGCAGATTGGTCCATAGGACAATAAAGTGGTCGGTAGTTAGTCTTGGGGAATTACCTATGTAGTTGACAGCTGAGTGGTAGACAGTTTAGTCCTCAACTCGATTCGTAGGTCTAGAGTTTCTAGAGGGGGAAATATGGCTCGATGAGTAAAGAGGCTTACGAGTGAGCGCAGTTAGTTCACTGCGGTCGGTCTGCATAAGAGCGCAGTTAGCTCCCCGAGGTCGGTCTATGGTTGAGCTGAGTTAGCTCCCAAGGTCAGAGTGGACCAGGTCGCAGTAGACCGGACCGAGCCTGGGTTGACTTGCGGTTGAGTGCGGTTAGCTCCCGAAGTCGTATGAGACCAGACCAAGCCTAGTGATGATGTAGAGCCATTGAGAGTACCTCTTTGGAAGGATAACGTCTGGGACGTTATATGGTGCATCCGGGATGCACAGACCTAGAATGAGTTGGAGGAAGAACGTCTCCTCAGAATGGTTAACTAAGGTACAAGGTGAGAGTACCCTTGACTTTTCTATAGACACTTATTGTCGGTTGAGATCTCTCCAGAGGGGATAGTCGAGTCTGGAGGAAGAGTGCATGTTCCTCGACTTGATAGTCTGAGAGAGAGAATCCTGGACGAGGCACACAAGAGTAAGTACACCTTACATCCGGGTGGTACTAAGATGTACCATGATTTGAAAGGGATGTTCTGGTGGCCTGGTATGAAGAGAGATGTAACCAGGTATGTGTCTCGGTGCCTTACTTGCCAGAAAGTGAAGGCAGAGCATCAGAAGCCTTCAGGATTCTTGCAGCCCCTCGACATTCCGCAGTGGAAATGGGAGAGTGTCTCGATGGATTTTATAGTTGGGTTGCCCCGCGCAGCAGCAGGGTACGATGCCATATGGGTGATAGTGGACAGACTGACGAAGTCGGCCCATTTCTTGGCAATCAGAACCCAATATCCGCCAGAGAAGTTGGCGAAGCTGTATATTAAAGAGATCGTCAGACTACATGTGGTGCCGGAAAGCATAGTCTCTGACAGAGATCCCCGTTTTACGTCAAGATTTTGGCGAGCCTTGCAAGAGAGGCTGGGTAGTAGTCTGAGATTGAGTACAGCTTATCATCCACAGACGGAGTGCAAGATTCAGATGCTCGAGGATATGTTAAGGGCATGTGTGCTTGATTTTAGAGGAAACTAGGATGAGCATATGTCGTTGGCAAAGTTTTCTTATAATAATAGTTATCATTCCAATATCCAAATGGCTCTGTTTGAGACATTGTACGGAAGGAAGTACAGATCTCCTGTATGCTAGACATAACTTGGAGAGCGGGTCTGTATGGTCCAGATATAGTAGATTAGACCTCTGAGCAGATCAGAGGATTAGACAGAGACTCTTGGCAGCTTAGAGTTGGCAGAAGAATTATGCCGATATGAGGAGGAAGCCGCTAGAGTTTGAGGTTGGAGATCATGCTTTCCTTAAAGTTTCTCTAACTACAGGAGTCGATCAATCCATAAAGGTGAAGAAGTTGACGCCTAAGTATGTGGGACCATTCCAGATCCTCTTTAAGGTTAGTCCGGTAGCGTACAGACTTGCCTTACCCCCAAATTTGAGTCAGTTGCATAATGTCTTCCATGTTTCTCAGTTGAAGAAATATCAGCCAGATCCCTCTCATATCATCCAGTATGATGATATAAAGTTGAAGGAGAATCTATCCTTTGAGTTGAGATCAAAGCGGATCATAGACCATGAGGTAAAGTAGCTCATGCATAAGACGGTTCCACTGGTCAATGTGATTTAGAGGAGTGCTTTGAGGGAAGAGGCAACATGGGAAATGGAAGCTAAGATGAGGAGTAGCTACCTAGAGCTATTCTAATGAGGTATGCATTTAAATTTCGAAGGCGAAATTTATTTAAGGGGGAAGGAATGTAACATCCCGAAAATTCTTAAGCTTAGATAAGACAGTTAGGGTAGGCTGGGGGTTGTACCTTGACGTTATTTGATCCTAGAGGGGATATTTGGGATGCATTAAGGGCCATAGTCTAGGTGGAGGAGAGAGATTTCACAAGAATTGAAGTGAAATTAGAGGAAAGACCTTTCTGTAAAAAGAAATAATTCAGCAAAGTTTGCGGCTGAATTTCGGTTAGGTCTGGTTGCCATGAAAATTCCCATAAAATCCCAGAAAATAGAAGAGTGTAACCAAAACAATGTGTGAGCCTTAGAATGAGGTTTTGAGGTCATAAAAATGTTCAATAGATTTTTGAATATTTTTAGCTGGACAGGGTTTTTGGTTGAAAATTGATTTTTCCTGAGAAATGGGGACCTCAATGTTCTGGAGTGGGATTGGGGAAAATTAGTATAATACATGAGGGAATTTATAAAATTATCTTAAGCCTAGAAGGAGGTTCGAAGATAGCAGCAAAGATTGTTGGAATTGGCTAATTACCGAATAATGCATTTTCAGTCAGAAATTTATGTGTGTTTGGTAATTGCTACGATCGTATTAATTTTCCTCTCGCACATAATTCTCGGATTTTTGATTGACAATTCAAGAATTTATTCATGCATTCATCCTAATAGCACTCTAAGAGAACGTAACAAAGAGTTAATTAATAATTAATCAACCTAGGATCCTAGGAAGGTTTTTAATTAATTAAATCGTTGGACCTAAGTGAATGCTTAGGGTTTTTCAAATTGAACTTAGAGAATTAAATAAACTCCCATAATCTTTTGAGAGTGAGGATAACCGAGCGACCACCATCGAGAGACTAGCCCTATCATTAGAATTTAATTACCAAAACCTTTTCAAAACCCTAAAAACCCAAAAAAATTAGTTTAGTTTAATTTAGATTTAGTTTAGTTTATTTGCTCCACGAAAACCTCCTAATTAACCAACTAACTAGTTTAGTTAAAATTAGGATAATTACTTAGTAATATTATAGATAGCTCCTTGAGAAGAACGACTGGTTGTGCACTATACTACATTAATTAGTTGCAATCAATCTGACGAACCGAATCAAGCGACAGTTTCGGCTTCAATCAGCAAGCAAGTTATGTGATGAGATGTATGACTCCCTGCTTATATGTCTGGCTTTGTTATAGAGGTTGAGTCACGTGCATGCTCCTTGTACATAGTAGTTGCTTGAGAGAGGTACTAGATGAGTAGTAAGGAATGGCATATAGCATACCTAGCATTGCATTATATTGTTACTGGTTGTGGATTCTATATACTACTGGGTTTCCCAAGAAACCTTACCCTTTTTGAAACTGCAAGTAAATGTCCCATTTGAGCCAAAGACAAGGAAAGGATGTGATGATGTTATATTGTCTCCTGTATTGCTTTTGGAAACTATTTGGATGACTATATATATATATACATATATCCTGCTATTTTGGAATGTTGGGGTATGCTACTGTGACATGATGTATATTTGGGGATATGCTATGGTATAGCCATTATGTTGTCAAAATTGCATGAACTTTGAGAGGAAAGTGAAATTGGGGTGATATTGTGATTATGGTCAATTTGCACTTAGTTCTTGGTTGATTTTGGTGTGAATTTGGGTTGGCTATATTTTAAGTGGATGATTGAATCTGACCACGAGCTTTTGCATGCTAATAGAGTTATTTTTAGCTAAAAATGTAGTGGTAGATCATATCATTTAGAGCTTTTCAAAGAAAGTTAAGCCGTCCCAAAGTTAGGCTAAAAATCAAGGAAAATGGAAAAATGACCAAATGAATAGTGCTTTTTGACCATATGAATTGTACTTTTGTAAGAGCTTGCACGTGCTGATTTCCATGCAATTATGGCTTGCCATTATTTTCCCCTTAAATAGGAATGTAAGAGCTTTCTAACGAAGTTGGAACCACCTCATTCTGATTTTTCTAGAAGTAGTTATGATTTTTTAAAGTTGGTCAAAAATAAGGGTTGGGTGAATAGTAACCCGAGGAACCAAAAATTTTATTCCTTGTTTTCTCAACTTAAAATCATAACTAATGGTTCCAAGGGCCATAATGGAGTATGGTAATGTGTTAGAGAGTAGGTGTGACAATATTTGATAGTTGTTTTGGCTCATATATGATAGTTTTTTAACCACCATATATATATGGCGGTTGCCTTAGGGTAGTCAGAAGAGGAAGCAATCACCTCCATCTAGTAGCGTCTTTGGTTTAAAGGAGAGTATAGGTGAAAGAGAGGCTAGAGCAAGAGCAGCAAGAAAAAGAAAGGAACAAAGAAGCCATGATGTTAATTCTCCCTTTCCAGATAACATCAGCATCTGGTTCCATAGGAATTTACTGCTGTGTAATAAAACTCTAATGTTTTATAAAACTACTATCAATATTATCTTGTATGTTTGTATAAAAACAAGTATATGTAAATATTGTTACTTAACCAACGATTTGAATAATACAGAGTAATCTCATATGAACATTCAAGCTGGCTTCTAAACTTAGTAACCCTGTCCATTTTATCCTTCCTCAAGCAATAGTCTCTTCAAAGAGGAAATCCACTTGATCTCAACCAAAATCTCGATGACTAGACTATTCCAAATATTGGCAAAAATGAAAATATTGAATAGCTCCGAAAAAACTCTTCCAATCTTATGATTACATCATTAGATCAAAGGAAGAGGTTATACCTCTCATTTTACGAAAGTCAGATATTCCTCTCCTGTATGAGAAGTCCATAAAACTTCACAGGTAGAAATACCAATTCCTCCATATTGGTTGTGTCCAAGTAGGCCTAAAAGCCTTTAATCAATGAAGGTCATGATGTTGCTGCCTTAGTAGTCATAAGAGATGCTAGACATAACCAATATTTCAAATCAATTATTGGAATGGTTGAAGCTGGTATGCATAATGGACCTATTTACTTTAATTGTTTTCCCGATAATGACTGTTGACGTACATGAGAAGCCTATCCTAGATTGTCTTAGGTTGAATATCAAAACACATTGTCTAGACATGAAGCCAGTTGTCTCTCCTGTAGCCTTTATCTATAGGATCAAATATAAGGTCATGCATTCCTTTGCTACCTTAATCAGAGTGTAACACCTCTCATTTACCAACCTTTTTTTACTCAAATAGAAGCAATTAGAACCACTTACATTGGCCAAATTAGTTAATAACCTCAACTTGAAATTTTTACAAAATCGGGTTACTATTCATAGTAACCCTAAAAGAAATTGGCCAACTTTAAAAAATCATAACTGATTGTATAAAAAATCAAAATCAAGTGATTCCAAGTTCTATTTGCAACTTAGTTAATGTCCTTTACAAGAAAAATAAACATCGATCCCATAAGGGTCAGAGTCGGATCAGAATTCGCTCCCAAAGTTTACTGTTCATATGGTCATTTTTCAATTTTCCAGGATTTTCCCTTAATTTGCCACATGCATAACTTTTTGAACATAACTCCAAATGAGCTGAATTACCACTCATTTTAAAGCTAAAAATGTGATCTTTTAATCTAGAAATTTTTATTGAAAAATCCACCCACTTGGTCAGAAAATCACATGGCCAAAGTTTAGGCAAAATTAGGGCATTTCAATCCCTTAAGGGTTCCCTTTTTATCCTTTAATCAATTATCATCCAATTACCAAGCATATGACCAATTTTAACTCAATCACCATATAATAACAACCAACCAACAACTTATATTGATTTGAGCTTAGTGGTTCTATTACATGAGCATGACTTTAATTACAATACATATCTTTACAATATTCAATATATAAACTATCCATGAACAAGTCTTCTCAAAATAGCTTCTTCAAGATTTCCACATCACTCCACCTCTTTTCCTCTACCTCTTGAAGAACTTGGCCCTATTTCATGTTTATGGAAAGGGTGAGATTTCTTGAGAAATCTCAGTAGCACAGAATCAATCAACAACAATAATCAAGCTCAAGAAATCACAATATAATCAAGCTACCATGCCTACACAATATAATCAAGCTCAAGCAATCACACATACGAGCATATGCCATAGATAGGGAGCATACCACAATCTCAACTTCAACAATTAGCCAAGGCATAATTACAAGGGGACATATCACATATCACAAACTCAATCAACATCAAGGCATACCAACACGCATAGCATATTAAGCAACAACACACAATGCAAGTTAAAGTTAAAGTTGGAGATTTTAGCCACCTCTTTGCTCAAATACAATCTCTCCTCCTTTTATTGCCAAAGATAGACCAAGCTCCTCCTTTCCAAGGCCTAAACACAATTACACACCAAAAGCATCATTATACAATGCTTTAACACAAGACACTATAAATCAAACTTCTCCCTTTTCTCTTTATACATTTCGGTTTCTATATTTTTCAACCCAAATTAATTCTTCCAAGCCTTCCCTATACAATTTTATGTGTAGAATCCATTCCAAAGCTTGGTTTAAAAAGTTTCCATATTCTTCCTGATGCGATCCAAGATATCCATAATCAACAATTTACCTCTTCAAATTCAATTAATGACACTTCAAGTTCAAATGAGCCTTTTGATAGAGGAGGACATCAAAATGGAGCTACTAATCAAGTTTAGGGTTTGGAGGCATCAAATTAAAGAGCTGAACAAGAGCTACACCCACTTTGGAATTGTTTTGAAATTCAAATTAGTATGGGTTTCCAATTTGGAAATTAATTTGAATTCAAATTAGTATTAATATGTAATTTGACTTTTTCCAATTTGGTATATAATTTCAAATTTCAAGGTTTCCAATTTGGTCAGATTTGGATATTGCCTATCAATACCTGTAAAACCTTCATTGTAGCCAGATTTTGATATTTGAATTTGACAAGGTTGCAATTTTGCACTTGTGTTCTTAAGAGAGGATTCTCTCTAGGGCTCTTTTAAGAACTAACAGACTTATCAAGGCTTGATCATCCTTGTGGCGTCTTCCAACACTTCAGGTCCTTATTTGTTCGTGTTCAAGGGTTCAAGTGAATCTTCGATCCTTGTTTAGCGTTCTTGGGATAAACATATTCGATTGATTGTGGGTTTGTGGGATTTTTCCCTTGTGGGTTCGCATCATGGTGATTCCATATGGAGTTTGAAAAAGACCGTTTCTACTAAACAAGACATTAAGTAATTATCATGTATTAAATCATCCAGCTAGATTCTTTTAATAGTTAACTATGATAGAAAAGTTTCAAACCACATTTCCAAAACACTATCATAGTTAAAAGAATTAAACCTACCTATAAGATTAACCAGATAGAAAAGAGTAAAAACTAAATTCAAAAGGGAGAACATAGTTATAATAAGGATTTGTCTATCACTTTCAAAAATCCTTGATTAATTCAAAAGATCAATACATCGAGATCCAAGGCACATAACCCGCCCACAAACCTACACAGTAATCTCATACATAAGACTAAGGGCACAATCAAAATAAGGGGTAGAAACCCAACTCACTAGTCCACATATATAACACTGAAAGCCCCTCACAAAGGGTCTAAACATGACAATTTCTAATACATAAAATATTGTGATTCCACCAAAATATCAGAGTATACATGAATAAGGCCTTAAGCCTCACAAGAAGTTTACAGTTATCAAAATAATATCAATGCTTATTGAAATATGATGACCCTATAATAGCAATATATAAAAAATACAATTCCCAAAAATCAAGAGGCATACAAGGCTACTGTCGCCTATGCCTTCGCCTGCTTTCCTTGACCTGTACTCGAACGAGAGGTCTCACCTGAAAAAATATCAATAATAACATGGTGAGACATTAAGTCCCAATAACCAAAATCAATTTACAAAATATGCATGAATGGATTGCAAGTCAGAGAAGCAGGTTTATCAATAATCATAATAATTTTCTCAATAGTAAAACAGTACATAATACATTCAATAATTAAAACTATCCCCACTCATCCATCCTGCTACTCCTTATAGCTTCTGGACGTGATACAATCTATCAGTGCTAGTATACCTAACCAAAGGTTAACTAGTCACTTCAAGAAAAATGTCCCCTCCCATGTCACCACCAATACACCGTAACAGGGAGGCGTCCACCCAAAACACTCAACTCAAATCCAGGTCAGGAATGAGAGTCGATGGGCACACTATCTCACTATATCTCTTCCACACAACCCCACAAATCCCATAACAGAACACAATATGCACAAATATAATATTCAAAAGGATTTCACAATAGTAACATTCCATATACATCATACATACAGTTGGAAAATACACTGCTTCAAAGAAGGAGTTAATATTCAAATATACACTTAATTTCCCAAAACACATATAAGTATTACTAAAGAGATTAAGAGTTGGAAAACACCTTACAGTCCATAACAAACATATAAAATAAATTAATCCCGGTCACCTCAACTCCGAGCTTAATCTTACAACCTCTGACAAATAAAGGTAGAAACCACAATCCGGTCACAATCAATCTACACAATAATATAGATACAAATTTAATATATAAATTAAATAATTTGCACAATTATTTAAAGGTTTGAATTAATTACCCAAAAATTACGATTTTACACTTTAATCCCAATTATTTATTTTAAACTTAATCTAATACATTTCTCAATCCAGTTAACTCATTTGAATAATAAATTAACACCAATTACATACAATTGTACTATTTTATAAATCTCAAATTTTTCTAACAATCTAAACCGATTAAAACTTTAATAATACCTCCAATAGCCTAAAGAAATTGTTTAATACAAAATTTAGTAAGTCACACAAGTCCAAAATAATCATTTTTGGAT
>JBAGKO010220796.1:0-12548 GCA_037177275.1 Acacia concinna
ACAAACCTTGATGGGAGATTATAAATAGCCTAGGTCAGGATCTTAGAGTAGTAACATAGAAATATGTACTTGCTCCCTTGAGGTTTCCTGACAGGTGACGGCAATTAATAGTCCATCACTGTGGCACAATCTTCCTGTTAGAAGAATCCTCATCTCATTAAATCTAGATTCTTGTTTATAGTTTCGCTTATTTCAGATAATGAGATGGATTGTTCGACTAACTATGGCTGGAGGTATTTTACATTAACTCTTCTACTGCTGCTCTTCTAGAATTCACATAAGGTTTTTATATATTATTAATTGGATTATTCCAACATTCTTTTGTATAGTACTTTTGTACTTGGGTGAAGTTAATGAAACTTTTTAACAATCATTATCTTCCCAATGTTTGAAAACCTGAGTTGTTCCAAATAATGGTGATGTAAGGGAAATATGTGTGCAACTATGGAACCTTTGGATTTATCATTATATGTTCATGTAAAGGTTAATTGTTCCTGGTTCTATTTTACAGGATTTATGGTGAAAGTAGAAGTTCAATGTGGTTGTCAAGTGGTGAGTGACAGATGTAATAGATTTGGCGGTTGATCTCTTTAACCTTTAAAGCAATAAATAAATGTAACGGTAACGGGGAATGACATGATATGAATTAATTTTGTCATCAATTCACAAGTTTAGGAGGCATAAAATTATGTTATTAAGTCTTAAAAGTTTTTTAATGTTTGCAAATATTTTTTTAAGTCTATAATATATGACGCTTTAATAATTTACGGGAAATAAAAAGTAATTGTTAATACATAAATATGTCTTAACTTGAAGCTTCTTTTTTTTTTGCTGCTTTTTTATTAGAAAATGTGTTTGAAATTTAATGAGTGATTAAAATTGAAAATAAACATTAATTATATGTAGAAAATTGAAAAACAAACTGGTGGTAAAAATTAGTTCAAAAAATAGTTGTGTGAAAAATGTTATGTTTTTCAAATACGCCTTGATTTATGAAAAAGAGTAGGAAAGAAAATCCGCCCTAAGAAATTATTTTAAGAGAGAGAATTAGTTATGAGTTAGAGATAATTATTATGAAGATATCTATTTAATAGGGATAAAAAAAATAAGTTTAAATTTTCAGATAAGAAAAGAAAATTGCTTATATTAAAAATCAGGTATGAGAGAAATAAAATTACTTATAAAAAAGACCAAAAGGAGTATTTTTCATAAACGTCCTATATTGTGGCTGTTGTTCAATTTTTTTGGGCTTTGTCCGAGCTCTCCCTTATCAATATAGGAGCATGTGATAATAATAATAATTCCTACTTTTTCTAGTAAGACTATTTTAATTATTTATATATAGTAATAATTCTCTTAGGACTCTATTTATTGATGGTGATAAGATGAACAACACTATCCATCATCCATGGGTTCAACTGGTGAAGGGGTGAGACATGCGACCATTTAGAGTGTGTTCGATGCCTGGGGAATGCCACTTTATTGTGGTTCCAGTCATAGTGGTTGGGAAGGCATCTCCAATGCTAAGTGAAGCGGTAGTAGGGAGGGGGTGATGCCCCCTATGCTAGGCCTTGGTGGAGGCGTATGTACTCTTTACCTTGGAAGCCCAACCCCTTTCTTAAAATTTGATAAACAAAAAATGAAAAATGAATAAGATGAACAACACTGTCCTCCTTTCCAAGTTCAAGCACTTTATTTTATTTTTGCAGGTTAGTCGCAGATGATCATCCTGCCACAGTAGATACGTTGTGTATTATAACCATGGCATTTTCCCTTCATTATTTGTAGGCAATATACAACATAATCTATAACTTTTTCCAGTAAAAAATATAAGACTCGTTTAAATTTTTTTAATTTTCTTAGATTAAGAAAATTAAAAAAAATTATGTAATCATATCATATATTGTATATATCAATTTATAAATTAGATAAATTAGTTTGGAGGAAAAAAGAAAAATCTAAAGTAATTTAATTAACTTATTTAATTACTAAAAATAGTTAACTAGATATTATATTTAGGACACAATGAGTATTTAAAATTATCACTCCTTTTACATTTAAGCATTTCAAATAAATTATATTTAATATTCTACAGAGATTTAGATTATTCAATGGTTAATAAAGTATCACCTTAATGATTATCATATAATCATTGAAATTAAAAATATTTTATTTAAAATATGAATTTAAAAAAATTATAAAAATATAGTAAGAAATAAAGAAAAAACCCAAGTAGTACATGCAACTTAGTAAAAGTAGTCTCAGATTGCATTATTGGGGTTTTTAGCATAACGATTAACTGATGACTATTGATTTAAACAATTGATTATAACTTGGTAATAATTTGCGTTCAGTCAAGGAAATAGAAATATATATGAAAAACATTCTCTTAGCAGGGCAAATTCAGGTTAATTTCCAATCTGATATTAAGTGTAACATTTCATAGATAACTGATAATATATGAGACATTGTAAGGCACACTATTTTCTCCACAGCATACATGCTAAGAGAACGTTTTGTACATGCTCCTTCCTAGCAATACATATACACATCCATGTTTCCATTATTTGGATTGTTTTTTGTGTGTAAGTGTGTGCTCATCGTGCAACACACGGGGGAGGGAATGCTTGTTATACCATATGGTATAGCTGCCACTTAGCGCTCAATGGTTAACTTTTACATTCTTAGGGCCCTTAAAATCACCCTGCCTTTATCAAGTTAAAGGTCAGCTCAAAGGACATGTGACCCCTTTCCATGTTCTGAGGAAAGGAAACACATACACTACAAAAAACTTCCCAATTCCGATGGAATTTCTGATGGAGAAAAGAGTCCGTGGGAAATTACCCATGGATTATTGACGGAATTCCGTTAGTAAAATTACTGACTAAATTCTATGGGTAATTTCTCACAGACTTGTTCCGTCAGAAATTCCATTAGAAATTGTTAATTTCTTATGGAAATTTCTAACAGAATAAGTGATAGAACCTTATCTTTACATAATTTTCTTAAGTGTTTTCTAGTGATTTGCAACACTTTTACCCTCATTATGCATACACTTATAGCTTTTGTTGTTTTAGGGGTAAAAAGAGTCAATTTCCTCTCCTTATTTGTAATTGATTATTTGTTCTTCACAAAGTTCTTTTATGTAACTTCAGGCAATTGCAGAAGGGCTTAAGACCCAAGATAGAGCATTGATTAAGCCACCAATCTCTGAAAGCTAAAGCACATACAGGAGTGTTTATGCCTCCCCAAGTCTTGACATGGAGCTTTGAGGTTGCGATCTAGATACCCTTTAGTGGAACCCTGCGTTTTGGAAGCTAAGTCAAGACTGAGGTGCCCTCTGTCTTCCCAAGTCGTGACTTGAGTTCCCATAGTGAAGCTGTGCATTTTGAAGTAGGGTTTTTACATTCCATATATAAGGAGAACGTAGCCAACCTGTAGACCACACTGACAGTCTGCAGATTTACAAAAAAGTAGCCACCATCATCTCCTCTCAACCCCTCCTTGCCTCCATACCAAAACTCTCCACTTTCCTCCATTTTCCCATCAATTTTCACCATCCCAGACCATTAGAATCATCCCCATCTTCTTCTTCTTCACCTTTCCATTCCAGTTCAGCTGCTATCATGGATTCTCACTGTTATTGCGATTGCATCCACTTTGAAGACATGAGAGGCTAACTTTCTAGCCTCTTGGTGATGAAGAACAAGGCTTGAGCTCACTAGATTCGATAAGGGAGTAGTTTTTTGGTCTAAGTTATCATTTTCCCTTCAGTGTTAGGATTTTCTAGATTTAAGATTTTATACAATGGTGTGCAATTGAATTGGCTGTTGTTATCATTAAGTGATTTGAATATATATATTTATATGTCTTGAAGCCCTGTGTTCATTTGATTTTGTCAGTGATTATTGATGATATTATATTTATACTTGGCACCCTTAGGTTGTTGATTAACAATCTAGGGAATTTGCATCAACCATTCCATTTGCACTCTAAGTGGTTTTTAACAATATGTTAGGAAATGTTAAATCAACTTTGATTAAAGTGAAGTTTAATATTAACTAAGGCATTGGACCCAAGTGATTGCTTGGAATTTTTAATTTGACTTAGAGATTTTAAATTCCCAATTATATTTTAAGAGCGAGAATAGCCAAGTTTTCATCACCAAAGGACTAACTCATCATTTTTTCTTATTATCCAAACCACTCCGTCATAATTTAAAAATACCAAAAACATTTATTTTCTTTTACATTTTTACATTTATTGCACCAATACAAACTATTTGAAAACCCCCAATTTTCTTTACCCAATTTATTATGTTTTTATTGAAAACTAGTTTTTAAGATTTTACCAATAAGTGCTCTTTAAGAAGAATGATTGGTTATACCTTATACTACATTATTTAGTGCAATCACATCTTGATAGCTCAAAATGCGACAATCCGCAATCTCATCAATAAGTTTGTAGGTAATTTTCATTGGACAAACAACGGAAGAGTTTACGAAAACAATGTTGACATTTTTAAAAAAAAATTTAAAAGAATTCCGATGGAATAGCGTGGGAAGTTCGTCGGTAAATATGCACACTGAAATAAAATTTGACTAGCCAATAAAAAAAATGTTCCCTCCTCAGCCTTAAAAACTCCCACTTAGTTTATACGTTGCTTCCTACTTTTTTGGAGGGAAAACAATAATTTAGAGACATTAGAAAAAAGTATAGAAACGAACCCAACATTTATGAAAACTACATGTCATTGTTGTTGAGTACCAAAAAAATTACGAAATCGAACCCAGAACTTCTGCAAATTTCAAAACGACCCCCAATTTCTTCAGACCATATTTGTTATGGAAGTACGACTTTAGGGTTCAGAAAAGGAAGGGAAAAGGGGCACCTCGCAACTAGTCTGAAAAATCTTGAAGCTGGGAGACCGATTGTAGGAATGGAGACGAGGAATTCGGTCGACGTTGATTTCCGCCGTGACTTCCGTTGGAACTCGTAATCGGCGTGAACCACCACCCATCAAAGCATTGTCATTATTGTCCCTTCTCTATTCTCACCATCACAAACCAACCATCAAAACCATCTTCCTTTCCTCCAGGTCTGATTTGCTACTCCCAAAGCCCCAAGCTTCACCTTCTCTTACTTCCATATGCTTGCACATCTTCAATCCGTCTGTGTTTCATAATGCCTCGCTACACCTGCACTGTAGAAAAGTTTAGGTGAGTGATTAGCTTTAATTAGTCTCTATTTCTTAATCCCTCACCACTTCCACTGATGTGTTGATAGAGTGAAAATCCATTTTTATACCATACATATTATTCTTGTCTCTGTAAATTATATGAACCCCCGCCCTTATGGCATTGCAAGACCTACTTCTGGAACTGATATATTCCTCTCTTGTCCTTCAAATTTTGTTTACAAGGTGTTTGAATTAGGATTGAAATCTGTGGCACATTGTCTTATCCAAACCTTTTGTTAAAAGATCCCTAACCCCTAAAATAAAGAAATTGGTTCACATGAAGAGGGGCCTTTGTAGGAATTGTTGAGGACTTGGGAATGTGATTATTGGAGGCAACGGAAATTGAGCAGCTCATTAGTGACAAAGGTATATAGTTTCCTAGTTTTTGCTAAGATTGACTTGAAGTTTGGCCTGAACAATGGCATATTTCAATTGAGTACTGACAAACATTGAAATCTCATTGGTACATACATTTAAAGAAGGTAAGAACTATAAATCATTAATGCAGATTCAGCGTAATATACATACAAAATGAAATATGTGTGTCTAAATGTATAATATTATATATATTCCTTTTAAATAAGTAGAGGTTTTTAGAGTTGAGTTAACTGGCAAATCCCAGGGATCGTGGTTGTTGAAACTGACTTCAGGAATATTAATCTTGTTCATAGTTTATGCACATATTTTAGAGTTTCATTATAACCAGGATATTCTAAAACTGTAGGCATGTTACAACAGCTTGCAAAAATTTCCCCACACCTAATTAAAAACATCTAACTAGGCTCAAATTTTCTAACTAAATGCATTAAGTGAAATGAGATAGTGATATATTGTTGTTAATGGCATCAATTTGAGCACACGTGGTCTTGCTAAATTGGTTCAAAGCAATGTGAAAATTGATATAATAATATTTCTTTCATTATAAAAGTAAGCTAATTATGAAAGACCATTGCTAAATAGTCTTCAAATAGTTATAGGGGAAAGATTGTAGAAAAGTGTAACTGAAGAATTTGGCTAATATAATGGGTAGGTTAGAGAAAGATGATTACTCTATTTAACACTGTGTGGACAGACTTGTTTATTAAGCATAAATTAAAAGACTTCAAAAGTATTATAGACCTTGTTTTAGTTATTTTGAACTACTTGTAACATTTTAATTTCAATGATCAAGATATTTTGCTCAATACTTATAATTTTTAGTGTGTTAAAACATCTAATACCTTCAAAATAAATAACAAAAAAAATTTAAAAAACAAAAACTATTTGGGGAATTTACCCACGGATTCTGTGGGCAATGACCCACAGATTCCATGGGTAATTTACTCATGGAATCGATGGGTAAATTCCATGGGTAATTTACCCACAAATTCTTTCGGTGAATTATGTGGGTAATTTACCCATGGAATCTATCAGTGAATCTATCCCAAATTTAAGATGGATTATTCCGTCAGTAAATCCGTCTCTAATTTAACAACAGACAAATATTTCATCAGTGAATTGATTTGCCACAGTTTCTTCATTGATGGAATGGACTTCGTTGGAAAGTCTATTGGTAACATATTATTGATGGGATTCTGTGGGTAAATCCCATTAGAACAATTTCTACCCACGGAATTCCATAGGTAATTTTTATCAGTAATTAGGTGTTTTTTGTAGTAATGGTCTAATGTGAGTTCTGTAGCTTTTGGTCAGGCTACACCTCACTATCAAAGCGCTTGGAGTACTCTTGTTATAGAGATGAATCCTATTATGTATTGTAGCCCATGGGTTTTATCAACAATTATAAGAAGGATATAAGGGTGGTTGTGAGAGCCTTATTGTCAACAATTATAAGGATGGTTGAGGGAGTCTTGTGATGCTTAATTATTCCCTTAAGCTATTATTGGTTATGAAAAATGTTTATATTGTATGCTATATGTATTGATGTTTAGCCCGCTTAACTATCTTGTAACCATTCCCTGCATACTTGTTAAATTAGAATTATGATTACTGGGTCTATGTGACTCACCCCATCATTAATTATTATTTTTCAGACAAGGTTTCTAATGGGATACGTTCAGGGAAGGCACTTGGAGGTTTAGGTTTGCATTGTGCAGTTGTAAACCTCCTCATTTGGTAATTATGTGTTGACTTTCTATATTGCCACGTAGGGTCCATTCATGCTCAATATAACTTGAGAACCTATTTTAAGATTTACATTACTAGTATTTTTTTCTTTACTAAGTTAGAGTGTAAATAAAGGAGACCTAAGATCATGAGTTATAAATTATGAGTTTTGACAGTGGACCCACTTTTATGAAGATTTTTATAAAGTTATGGTTCTATATGTAAATGGAATTTATTCAGGAAATTTTTGAAGTATGATTAATGAAATTATAGTTGTAAGAAATGATGCAAGGCCTGTTGGTAAGTTGTGTTATTAGGCTTCATGTGCCCAAGGCATAATTATCATATTGTTGACTTATATGTGATTTGGAATAATATATTTAATTCTTTTTGACGATGGTAGACTACGTATTTCTTTTTTCTACCATCGTTATTCATAAAGTGTTTTGGTGATACATTTTCTACTATGGTAGATTTTTTTTAAGTAATGATTTTCTTCTTTTTCTGCCAAAGTAGTATTTAATGTTTTTAACAAATTGTTTGGAATATTTTATTATACGGTAATTAAGGAAGTTGTTACACGCCATACATCTTTGTACTCTATATGGAAAGATTGTCACAAACTATAGCATCTTCAATCAGAAGTAAGCAATGGTGTCCTATTAAGATAGGTCGATGAGGAGTGCCATTGTCTCATTTATTCTTTGCTGTTGATCTTGTAGTATTTGATCTATCGACAATGCAACAAGCTGTTGTAGAGTTGTAGTTAACCAGACAATGAAACAGTTATGTGAATCATTCGGCCACATCATCACAACCTCGCCTAGATAACATTAACAACATTAAGTTCTCTTACAAATGGAATTGGTAGGTGTAATAGAAGGGGCTAGTCTCTCACAACGTGAACCAAAGTTTGATTTTTTTTCTAACAGAGTTGTCCACATTTAGTGCCCAATAGTGCCCTGTACAAGATTGTCTCTAATTTGAGGACACCTATGCTTTAGAAAAAACAATAAGTTTGGTTATATTTGTTACGTTTGATGACTTACATGCAATTAGTTTTGATTATACCTAATATTAGAGAAAATTTTGAATGAAGTTGAAAATTCAAATGAGTTTCTAATTAGAATAAAATGACATAAATCCGATGATAAAATTTGAAAAATATGATAATATCAAGATAAATATAGATGCAACAAAATAAAGAAACTATATATTAGAAGTAATACAATATTGTCGTTGGGACAATATTTAAGTCAAATTGTTATGTTCATTATGTCAAGTTGTCCAATCACATACGTTATGTGTCATACTTTTAAAAAATTATCTTTTAACTATAAATTCATTTGAAAATGTGTGATTGGAAAACTTGACTTAATGAATTAATCATTTTAAATATACATGAATACCACTTAAGATTATTTAATCATGAAAATTAAAACACTTATTCTCTAATCTTGGAATCATCAAAACATGCACTCTATAATATCCACACACACAAAAAAGCATGTAGACTATCTTTCTTTTTAAAATGAGAGGGGAAGGAAGATGCTCCCTTTCCCTCATTTGCTTAAAATTTTGGAGGGGACGAGATCTCAAACCATCCCTCCTCCCCCCTTCCTTTCAAACTGGGGGTTTATAAAGGCCTATTTAGTTTGAAGTGGCAAATCAATGGAAAATTTAAGACATTATTTTGTTTTGTTTGATTAATGGGAAGGGGAGGTAGAGAACTTTTGATTATATCTTGTTTGGTTTAACAGATGATGGAAAGGGAATAAAAATAACAATTGACCATATTACCCTAGCATATTAGTTTATACTTTTTTTTATATATTATACAAATTAATTCGCACATTATTTAATTAATAAATAAATATTTTTTTTATAATTATTATAATAATATAATTCAAACCTGGAATAACTTTTTATCAATAATAAAATAATTTTTTAATTGATTTTATAATAATATATTTTTTAAACTATAATAGTATGTTTCATTTATCATATTTGTATTTAAATCTAATAAAAATAAAATATTTTAAACTATAATGTTATATTATTATTTTCAATTATATTAAGATATTTTAAAATTATAATAATTACTTATTTATGAAAATTTTGAAATGTTAGGCGTTATAGTAGCTGACTCAAAATTCAGGAGTTTTCTATAATTTAGTCAAAAAGTAATATTATTCTATTTAATAATTTCCAAACAAAATCACTGCAAAAAGTATGCATTTAAATTTAAATAAAATGATATCATAACTGAATAATAGGATCTCAAATAAAATGATAAACTAACCTGAAAATTATTATTTTTTATTTGATAGCTCCACAGGAATCGCAAAAGTTGTTATCTCTAAACATTTACCAAATATTCTAAACCTATGTTTTTAATTTCCTAAACCAGATGTTATAAATTAGACATATTATCTCATAATCCAATAGTTCAAATCCAAGCCTTTCTTAAGTGTGGAATATGAACCAAAATCAAAATTCTTAAAAAAAGAGGATGAGAACTGAGAAAGGAGAGAGGCATTTTATAAAGGTTAAAGTAATACACACACCCCTTAATCATGAACCATCTTATTTCTTCATCTTGTTAATTCTTTCTTCTCCTAAATCATGTCAAGTTATGTGTTCATGCTGTTTCATTCATTCACGGGGCAATTAAATTGCAATAAACAAAATTGGTTTATAAAATAAGAAATTTCTATGTTGATTTCTTTCTTCTTCTTTTTTTGTGCAAAGTGAATTTCATATCTTAGAATTGCCTGAATGCAAGGTTCTTAAATTTTCACAAGCATGCGTCCAGATTCCCAGTTATGTATAAATGATATTGATTATAATTTTATCTATGTATTTATAAAGAGATGGAGGGAACCAGCAAAAGCATAGTTAAAAAAATGGTCTTTTTGAAAATCTTCCTGAAAATATTATGATAATCTTCTGCCTTATAGGGATGCAACTAAGTTTATGTTAGAAACAATATGAGAAAAGAGGTAAGAGATGCGTACTGGTTCAGGTTAGATTCAAAAGGATAGCTCACACATCGGTTAAGACTATTAGAGTCTAACCAGCATTTGCACAGCAGTGCACCAGAACACAAAGAAATTATAGAAGAAAATAAGAGAGAATGCAAGAGAACTCAATTGCTGGGATGATTTTCTACTTGGTGGGAGGCTCTATTTATAGAGATCCTTATCTTGCCTGTCAAGTTTTCAATCAATTCTTAATCAGACTCTTCTTTCCTGCACTCCAAGCAACTCTCAATGGACCATTAAGTTACCAATAAGTAGAAAACCTTAAATATATATTTATATTTATATATAAATTAGTTATCCTTTTACTGATTAAGTAACTTTTGCAATTAGGAGACTATTTCATGTCAAGACTCTCTTAATATATGTGGATTTAATTCTAGAACTATTGATTCGGCCCATCAAGGGCAGACTTAAGCCCAAAATCCAATATCTCCCACTTGCATTTTATGGACTTTCCATAGTGCAATTTCTCAATTTCTTTTGTTTCATACTTGGTGTCTGTCATGGCTGCATGGGCACAAAGTCTCTAAGATTTTGGTACTTGTGATACTAGAAATCCTTTTATAGGATCAGCATCCAAGGACACCTATTATGTATCTATAATTGTTGCCTCAAATGCCCCAAATTCTCCCATACACATTTTTTATGCCATATATAATCCCTCTTGAGTTAATATATAGACTAACTCAGATTGTCCAACATGTGTATAGTATCTGCACTTACAAGTTACTCAGTGAACTAGTAAGGGGTTGACCATAGGTACTAGCACTATTTGTGTATTTATGAGTGAATCTGTCTTTCTGACTAAACATCGATCGTTCTTGACTTGATCACTTTTCTAGTTTTCATTCATTTACTGAATACTGCATGATCATAGAGTTTTAGCTAAAGTAGCTAACACCAAATTAAGCCCTCATGCTATCGCCTAAGTCCTAAGGGTATTGTGGAAGGATTTTCCCTTCCTGGGACTCACACTGTAGTGAAGCAAGGATCTTTCACTTATGTCCCGTGTTGCAATCTTACTGTTAAGCACATGCAGTGTAGCACCTCATTTTTATACCCTTTATCATACTCTATTATGGCCCTTAGAACCACTAGTTATGACTTTAAGTTGGGAAAACAAGGAATAAAATTTTTGCTTTCTCGGGTTACACTTGACCCTTATTTTTGACCAACTTTGAAAAATCGTAACTAATTAAAGAAACATTAGAATGAGGTGGTTCCAAGTTCATTTGAAAGCTCTTTCATTCCTCTTTAAGGGAAAAATAATTCCATTTAGTGATCGCATGGTAACTATTGTGCACAAGCTCTCAAAGTTGCACTGTTCATATGGTAAATTGACACTATTCATTTGGTCATTTTCCATTTTCTCTTGATTTTTGGCCCAACTTTGGAAAGACATAACTTTCTTTACAAAACTCCAAATAACATGGTCTACTACTCCATTTGTAGCTAAAAATAACTTCTATTAGCATGCAAAGGCCTGTGGTCAGACTCAGTCATTTGCTAAAACAACAACCAACCCAAATTCAACCCTGAAATAGCCAAAAACCATGTGCCAACATACCACAATCATAATGCCATGCTATTTTCCCTTTCCTCTCATCATCAATGTAAGTTGGACAACATAACAACTATACATGAACATTTCTATACCATTATAGCACTATGGCATGCAATACAGTGTCCAATATACAACAATTCCAAAGTATATGTACATATATACAAGTCAAAAGCAAATTCAAGGAGCCTAATCAAGATGCTTTAACTCTTTACTTTCCTTTGCCTCCTGCTAATCCTTCACCTACATTATGGAGAGGGTAAGGTTTCTTGGGAAACCTCAATAGCATAATGAATCAACAGCCAATAACAATATAATGCAATGCAAGTTGTGCTATATGCAATAAGGACTGTACTTTCCTAGTGCAATCTTTATTTATTCTACCCACATCAACTAAGAATTCAAGGATTATTCTGATCTTTTATTTATTTAACTCTCTTGAAATTTGTTTCAATTAAACATGTCATTATGACATAGAATGACTTTTGAAACAGTCATTTTAAGACTGTTTGGCACTTATGTAGTGTTTTTCGAATTTTTTTGAAGTCAGAGAGTATTTCCTTTTGTGAAACCTCTTATACTACTATTTGAATTAGTT
>JBAGKO010220823.1:0-12545 GCA_037177275.1 Acacia concinna
CTTGTTGAGTTTTAATTATTTTCTTTTAGTCATTATTTGCTAAATTTTAATCATTCTCTATTGAGTTTTACTCAGAGCCCCTCATTTGTCATTTACCAAATTTAAGTCATCTTTCAATGTTTTTAACATTTAAAAGGTATTTATTTATCTTTTTTCTTATAATTCACACACACATCATGCATTATGTGTAACTATGTTAGTTGAAAATTGTGGAAAGTTAGCTGTGCTTTTGGCCAAATAAACAGTATCTAATTACTTTGTATTTTGGATGTTTAAAAATAAGATCGATAAGAGTTTTCTTTCTTTTTTTTTAATAAAAGTACTAACAACTAATGCTTTCCTTACTACTACCTCCGATCGTAAATATAAGACTCATTTATTTTTTTTTTGGAGAATCTCAAAAAAGCTACTAATTACATTACCTTAAAGCCTTTAAATTTGTCGTTATTCTTTAAATTATTTTGTCTAACTTATAAATTAATATATAATATAATGATACATTACCTATAATATAATCAAGTAATTTATTTACCTTCCTTAATCTCTCTAAAAAAAATTAGAGCCATATTTAAAGAAAACGAAAGCCACGAAACGACATGAATATTCAAGTCCTTTTATTATTAGTTTTTAGCTCCACTATGTCCTAAATATTCCTTCATTCCCTCACATATGAACCTTCAAGCCCCGTTTCGTTATTTTCAATCGAGTGGGTAACTGTTTGGTTGTCAACCACCAGACTCTCAAAATAACAATAATAATAAACTATTTTCGTTTTAAAGCAGGTGGTCATATGTCATGCCGGTATGGCGATCTATATATAATAACCGTAATACTTAAAAGAAATTAAATACCACAAAATTTAAAGATATCCTTAAATTGTTAGATTGAGACAAATTATAGCATTCAATTTGACTTACGATGAGGTGATGACGTGGACCAAGTCTCCAGTTGACTTGAAGCCACCAACTTGGATCGGTGCAAGTTTCTGACGCGTTGAACTTGGACACTATCTCTCTCTGTCTCTCTCTCCACTTGAATCATGATCTTCATATTTCCAAGTAACTTCCAACTCTTCCTTATAAATCCAACTCTTCTCCCCCTATTCTTGGCCAAAATCAACGCTTGCATCTCAATCTACAACAACCTCTATTTCTGTTTCATCTCCTGATGGGCGCAGGTCAAGATCCCGATTCCAAACCCGTTGTGATCCGCCAAGTATGGGCTTCCAATCTCGATTCCGAATTTCACCTCATTCTCCAACTCATTGATCGCTACCATTTCATCTCCATGGACACCGAATTCCCCGGCGTCATCTACCGTCCTGACATCCACCCTGCCGCCCACAGCCGTCAACTCCACCCCTCCGATCACTACCGCTTCCTAAAGTCCAACGTCGATGCCTTGAACCTCATTCAGCTCGGCCTCACCCTCTCCGACGCCCGCGGCAACCTTCCTCACCTCGGATCCGCCAATCGTTACATATGGGAATTCAATTTTAGGGATTTCGACGTTGAACGTGACCCATACGCTCCCGATTCCATCTCCTTGCTCCGGCAACAGGGCATCGACTTCGAACGGAACGCCGTGGACGGGGTCGACTCCGTCCGGTTCGCTGAGTTGATGATGTCGTCGGGTCTCGTGTGCAACGAGTCGGTGAGTTGGGTGACGTTCCACAGCGCCTATGATTTCGGGTATTTGGTGAAGATCCTGACCCGCCGGGGGTTG
The DNA here is from genome assembly GCA_037177275.1 of Acacia concinna. NCBI lineage: Eukaryota > Viridiplantae > Streptophyta > Magnoliopsida > Fabales > Fabaceae > Acacia > Acacia concinna. The sequence continues at coordinate 1,726 of JBAGKO010220823.1, forward strand.
CCGAACGGGTTGAAGGATTTCTTACTGCTGTTGAGGGTATTTTTCGGGGACAATGTGTATGACATCAAGCACATGATGCGATTCTGCAGCAAGGGCCTGCACGGTGGTTTGGACCGGGTGGCGCGGACCCTTAATGTGGACCGTGCGGTTGGGAAATGCCACCAAGCCGGGTCGGACAGCCTGCTGACCTGGCACGCCTTTCAGAAAATGAGAGATATTTACTTTGTGGAGGAAGGCCACCAAAAGCACGCGGGTGTGCTGTATGGATTAGAGTCAGTTCTCAGCTGATGACAGTAAATTTAATTTATCTAATATATCTCCCTTTGTATATGTAAGTAGAAAGAAATGATAATTGGGGGTAATTACCCTTTCTTTTGGTTTAAAGTATATAAAAAAAATCTTATTTGCCAATTGTAGCTTCAGAAATTAGCTTATGAACAACTCAATTTAATTCATCAAATTAATTATTTAATATATGAAATGAAGGACGCAAGTGGGGGATAATAGTAAATAGTATGGATGAGCAAAAAACCTGATGATTCAGTTAGGGCCTCAATTCACTTGATTTAGTCCAGTCTGGCCGAAAGTATATTTTTTCAAAAACGAGAATCCTATTTAATACTTAATAAGAAGTCTGGCCCAAAAGATAAAAAAACTTTGTTTGTGTTTATGGCCCCAAAAAAATCATGAGTTGCGACTTGCCATCTCCACTTGTATGACTGGAATTCTTAAAAAGTGGAAAACTGGAAATTGAATAATTGACCGGAGAGTTGAGAAGTGAGAAGAGAACCCCAGCCACAGTGTCGCCGACTCGCCGTCAGAAATCTGATCTCTACTCCCATCGACGTCACTCTTCCAGACTCCAACAAAGTCGCAGCGTCACTGACTTACAGCATCGGCCATCAGTTCCCGCTACAAGTCGAGTGGCGTGAAGTTGTCGACTATAATTTTAGCAGCTCGGATTTGTCTTCTCAGATTTCAGTATTATTGTTCGTCTTGCCTTCTCAGCTCGGTCGTTGTTCGTTGGCGAAGGCAACTCGTTTTCACTTTTAGATATGAGGTAAGTTCTTCATTTGCCTTCTCAGATTTCGTTCTCGGATATGGTCTCGGATGCTACATCTTACGATGCTAGATATGATGCTGATTTTGATGATGCCGGTGGATTCGATTTCTGATAAGTTTTTTTAATTAGTTTTTTGAGGTGGAAATATCTTACCTGACAATCTGCATCATCTTTAACTTCTTTGAATGAATAAATTCGTGTTTGAGTTTTTAAGTGATGTAAATTCTATGAGACGATGACCAATATGTGATATGCTCTGCCTTTCAGCCTTCGGGTTATTTTATATTTTAATCTCTTAAAGTGGGAAGGTAGTCCAAATTTTTCTATTGAAGATGTATTAACTTTTTAGCAAATAATTGTGCCAAGTGCTTCGATATATTCTATCTCATAAGTGATTATGTTGTGTGTTCATAGCCCGGTAAAAAAGAAGAAAATATAGTATTATTAAAAAAATAACATTTAATGTAATTTAAAGTCGGATGAGAAGGCATTTCTCATATGGAAATAGGAAGATATTTTCTTGTCCTTAGATATAAAATGGAGTTGTCTTAATATACCATTCTTTGGTTAATTGGTGGCTAAAGATTCTATATTTTATATATGTTGTGGTGGAAATTATATGTGAAGTCTTCAAGTTATATATATATATATATATTGCATAGTGCATACCATGTGTCCCAAAATAACTAAGTGGCATATTTTGTGTTTGATTGAAAGAAATTGATTAAGGTTTTGTGTGCTTAACTCCTACTAATTATTAAGAGTGTGTTTGGTATGAGGGGAAGAAAGGGGAGGGGAATTGAGGGATTTTGCTCCTCTTCCCTTATTTGGATAACAAACATTTTAGAAGGGGAAGGGAAATTTTTCAAGATTTTAAAAGATTTTCCTTCCCTTCCCCTCCTAACCATGCCTTTCAAAATTTGGGAAATTTAGAAGGAAAGTGTTATATTTTGGCTTATATTAATTAACATGAATACGATCTTTACTTTTTTTTTTAATATGTCTATATTGTCTCACTTTTAAATTTGTGTTATACATTGTTAGTATCATACTATATTGTATTTTTTTTACCACTATACATATTTTTAATAAGAAAAACAAATTAATACAAATATTTTGAAAGTTGCATGTAAATTTTTTGTATTATATGACAAATATTAATTCTCCTTTATATGCTATATTTCAAAATTTTTTACATTAACTAGTGTCTATATTATTTTCTCTTGATTATATTATTATGTTGTGGATTATTTTTTTTTACATTATTAAAATCCCTCCCCTCCCCTCCCCTCTCTTTTTATCTATCCAAATAAAATAAAATAAAATCATTCTCAAACCTTCCCTTCCCCTCCCCTTCATTAAAATACCTCCCTTCCCCTCCCCTCTATTGAGCCAAACATTTCCTAAGAGTTTTTCATCTTTGTGTGGGCATGGATAATGAACAATCTTTGAATGTTGGCCTATCTAATCTTCTCCCAATATTGGTGAGAATGAGTCTCCAATTTCTAGTGGACCATCATCTACTTCTACTAATACCACAGAACCTCACCAACCTCCAACAAATATGGAATGTCCTCCTCCTAATCAATGGATGCTCAAGAAATATAAATTAGATCTCTATCATTTGTTGTTAACTTGTGTGTACTATAATAGACTTATTGTTACTTGTTTATATGTTTATTGCTTGTTATTATGGATTGTATTAAGGTAGCTTGAATGACTTGTTGGATATTGTTATGAATTTATGATTAAATTTTAATGTTTTGTGATGAGTTTATATATAATATTAGGCATTATTATGGTCTTATAAGTTCCAATCTTACATCTCAAAAAAGGTAAAAAAAAAAAACTCCCGAAGTCTAGTCATAAAGACTTGGACTGCCTAGACCAGTCCAACCCGTCCAGTGGATCAGGTTTGGTCTAGTTGAGCTCAAATTGGTGCTGGACCAGACTAGACATCGGGTTGACTTGTCCAGCCCAAAGTCCCTTCTAAACCAGACTTCAGGTTGAGATCAGATACGGTCTGGTCTGATCTGATCCATCATCAACCTTAATTAATAGCATGATGGATTTTGGTTGCTAAAGCATTTAAAAAGGGAATGAGACTCGTGTTGTAGAGTTTGTTAGTGGAAATGGGCCTGTTTGTGTGTTAAAGTTCGGAAGGTACAGATTAACAGTGTAGTGTTTTTTTTGGGAGCTTGATTGTGTATTTCTATTAGTGGGCCGACTATTTCTCTTGCCACCACCAGGCTTCCTAGCTTCTTTCGAAATTGAAGACATCAAAAAGAGATTTTTGTTTTTATTTGTTTTTAGGGAACAAGTCAAAATCATTCATTCTGATCTTTAATCACAAACTCACCCATGTGAGAGGGGCATAAAAATGAATTTCCGTACGGTCTCTGGATTTAAACAAGTTAAGAGGTTACGGTCGGATATTGTGAAGCATCAATGAGAAATGATTAATTTTCTTATAAGTTATTTTTATTTTCATTTAAAACATTATAAAATGTGTGGATCTAACATGTAGGTAATTTAATAACGTATCTGTCATAAATAAAGTGGGCGGCTCAAAGTAGAAAAAGATCTTGTATCAACAATATAATAGTTCGCTCAATTATATAAATCTTTATTCAATATGTACTGATGAAATAGTTTATAATGCTCCGGTTAACCATCTTTTGTCATACATAAATGTTTTTTTAAGAAAACAAAATATTGATTTGTTGCCACCACGCTGAAACTAGGTTTATTATTACACAAACAACTAAATCGAGGTCAAACTAATTAATCCATCTTCAGCCTAAAACTATTAAACTCGCATTGCACACTACCAACCAAAACAAGACAAGAATAGGAATAAAACGTGCAAAGTGAAGAAGAAAATTAACTATATCGATCGGATGCGTCCCAATATCAGCCATTGTTTTTGCTGACAAGGAACAACAAATCTATTCTCACCTTGTCAAGTTTTGGCGTGTCTTTATTTAATCATATCATATATTGTGTTTTATTACATTATATATTAGTTAATAAGTCAAACAATATAATTTAAAGAAAAACTATAAATTTTAATATTTTAAAGTAATATAATTATAATTTTTTTAAGATTTTTTTAAAAAATTGACGGACCTTTGTAATTAGACTGAATAGAGTATTAGTGAAGCATGAGGCATTTGTGAAGGGAGAATTGAACATGAAACAACATGTTACCCCTAAGATTGATTGGGAAAGTTGTTGTTCTTCCGGGCATCAGAGCCTCTGCCTCTGCCTCTGCCTCTAACCCAAACAAAAGGTTTTGCTTCAGCTTGAAAGCCATGATTGTGTGTAGTGGAGCTACCGCTATTTCTGGACTCATACGCCCAACTGTTTCTGCTACTGCCACTTTCATTGGCTTCTGATTGTGATATTCCCAGTGACGTCATTTTCTGATTAAGTCCTCCCACGTCATTCCCATAATCTGGAGTACGAGCTTGTTTGCCTCTACCTGAACCTGAGCTCCACCCAACACCTGCACCTTTGTGAACCTGGCTACCACCAATACTGGAGGAGGATTGAAACCTGCTTCTACTAATTCCTTCATTACTTTTCCCTCTATTGTTACTGTCATTGTTTGCATTATTTCTATACTTGTCATCATACCGGGACCTGCATTTTAGTTACATACAGCATTTAAAAAAACGGAAGGGAGAAACATGGCAAACAAAACAAGAGCTCATACCGTTCATGCCACAGGATAGTGTCCATGATATCATCTCCAGAGATTCTCTGCATATATAGTTTCACAAGTTTAAGTGCGAAAGTCCCAACTTCTGTTAAACTAGATAATTAACGACTGCTAGTTTGCACCTTTTCCGGTAGGTTCAAGCCATGAAGTAAACCAGAAATAAGTTTACCACCAACAGGTAGATCGTAATACGCACATCTGCACAATAAAGTTACGTCATGCAACCGTGAAAAGAAATTGAATTTAAATTAAGGAAAAAAGGTTATATTTTGAGATAATACATGACACAATCTTCTTCTTGAGAGTCCAAATCAATCTTAACTTTCTCAGTGCAGAGTCTTGCCAAGCCCCCGATTCCATCACTGTCAAGAATGATGACAAGAGTCAAGTCATGGGATCCAAGGGATCTCATCAATTATGCCATTAAGGTGACATTTTACAAACCTTGTGTTCATTTCTATTTTATTTGCTACATTTTGAAAGGAGGATTTGATTTTCACAGCCAGCTTGTTGGTTTTTGCAACAAACAATAGGTCTGAACCTACTGAATTCCTGATTGCTTCTTCTTCCTGAAAACATCGGGGTTGGAGGACATTACTCTATCAGTATCTACGAAATTCTTTTTCACCTCCAAAAAAAACGAAACGAACTTTGGTTCTTGGAAAACCATACAGTTAATTCCTTCTCGAGTTTTCTTGATTCAGTCAAAAGCCGCGTTTCATCTATAAGTGGAAGTTTCAAGTAGCCCTGGGATAGAATCGATGGTTCTGTTAACACATTGCACTACATCGACAGGGGAAAATAAAAGATTTTGATTAGTCTATAAGTGAAGAGTCAATAAAATTACACCTGCCACGTGAACCGCTTTCCCTCCATGTCAACTTCAAAATCTACAAGTTCAAAGTAACATTAAATAAGATGAAGAGAGTAGAAACCATTGAAATTTTGAATGCTTTACATTCCTAACATGAACCTTACCAAGAGGATAAAAGTCGATTATGTTTGATCGCTCATCAATCATTAATTGTGAGTAGGATTTTGGCAGTGCATGAGCGCTGCCCCAGAAGCAAAATCAGTCTCATTTTTCGTAGGAAAGAAAAAATCAACATGGAACATACTACTATATCAGATAGTTTACCTCCTAGGGGGAAGAACTGCTAGGAGCTGATCGAAAGGTTTTAATGGCATCCCTTTCTGAAAGTTCAATCTCACCTGTGTCATGCCCCTAAAATCTGAAGCAAAAGGTGCATAGTTGTACGGATAAAACCTGCATGATACATTTTTTATTTCTTACAATTCACAATTCATAAAATAAAAGAAATGATAAAAAACCAATAATTCAGTCTATATATTCAATTCGATGGGCTTACCATGACCACGAAGGAACACCAGAATAATAGTATTTAAGTACCCATAACAGTCCCTCTGTGTATTTCGTGACCTACAGGAAAACATTATAAGTCAAATCCTTTCACTACTGAACGCAAGTATGAAAGAATAATACAGATATAGACAAATATGGTCTGGAGAAGAAACAATTAAACACTCACTATTTCTTTCCTCTTGGATTCGACACTTTCAGAAGAGAACATAACTTTATAATATCTTTCCTTCCAACCATTTGTTCCTAATCTTACCTGCAATGAATTGGAGCAGCATACTAATTGATATCTGTTGTTCTTTCTAAAATACGCATGCTGGTAGAGAGATAAAATATTCATTCAAACAAACCCTTCACTGTGCAATAGTCCATCCATACCTTATCAGTTGGGAACTCTCCACTCCTAAAGAGATCAGATTTGCGTTTGATGAGACTACTTACTTCTTCTTTTAACTCCTTTGTGTTCTGCAAAATCTGCTGCTCCTTCGTTGCAGATCAAAATATCGTTTCACACAAGGTATACAGTACTTAAGTTTTTCTATATATGTAAATACCAGCTATATTGTTCTTCGAAGGAAGACTTGCCAACTTACATTTGAATCAGAAGAAGCAGATGTAGAACCAATTTTGTTATATGGTTCAGAACTTGCATTATCCTCTTCCTGTTCCTGGATATGAATGAGTGAATTACGGGGATCTATATAAGATTAACTTAAACAAACGGATGTCTCAAAGTTTGGTATTCAACTTACAGACTGTTCATATTCTCTCATAAATCTTCTCAATACTTTCTCTCTTATTTCGGATCTTTTTGAAAAAAATTTCTCTTCATATGCTCCAACCAAAAGTATGAACTTTTCGACCCTTGATAACTTCACAAAAGCAGCTTTTCCATCTTCGACCTGTTATAGTATCATAGGGGCACGCACATATGTAGTTCTCATAAAACAGAGTTCAAACTCAGGAAAGTATAATTTATATTATTCATATATATATCTGTGTATAAAAGGAATCAAAGGAAGTTTACCTTGCTCATGTCAACAAGATACCCTCCAATTTTCTTGAACTCTTTCTTGTACACTATCATTAGCAAGTCAACCGCATCCTACAGGACAACAAGAACATAATTAACAGTTGGTTGAAGCCATATAATACATATAACAAATAAATTTTGGACAAACCACCTCGTGGATTTCCAGAGAAGGCAAGTGGGGGAGGAAATCATTTCCAGCAAAAAAGCACATGAAGATGAAATCATCAATTATCCTCTCAAATTCAATGTTGATGTCTTTAGGCGGATCTTGTACGTTCAAGTCATGTTCAAGATATTCCCTCAACAACCCAATGTCTAGAAACTGCAGTACGGAAAATTAGACTATTGAAACTAATCTAAACCAACCATATCCACCAACAGGTGAAATCCATTACTTATATGTGGTACCTCGAAACTTCTTGGTTGCTGCTCTGGATTGAGTACAGCCTACTCAGCATACACACCAGTTAGAAAATAACGTCAACTATAAAAGTAAATGAATCTTAAGGCATCTGTAAACAAATACACTTGCAAGCATCAAAATCCAAAAACCACCTCTCGTAGGATTGAAAAATGTGGTTCATGCGTTGCCAGGGCTAGCATTATCAGATCAGCATCCTGCATTACAAGTTTCCAACATGAATAGATAGATAAACAAGGGAGATGCTAGAAGCTTTTAGCAGAATGGATCAACATAAAATACTAGTCGAAGTCTGATTTTTTTTTGGTACCAGCCCATATAAGCAATGTCTAGTATTTGGATCATAATCTTGGAGTGTCCTCTGCCTTCTTATGAAAGACGTGATTTTGTGTTCTCCTTCTCCACTGACATTGGCATCAGAGAGAATCACCTGAGGTACAGATAAATTTGTTGAGTAGTGGTTGTTAAAGAAAAAGAAATGCCGGGTCCACGTGTATACTATAAATCCAAGACGCACCACGATATTCCTCCAAGAGGGATTGTGGGTTATGTTCTCAGAGATATAGTGTTGCAAGGCTCCTGAGAGTTTGTGCATGAACTCGGTGCCAGGTGTAATCAAATTGGAGTCCGAAACATCCGAGTTTTGTTTTGGAAGAACTTGTTTGCCTTGCATTTCGAACTTCCTTCTCAACCTGTCCTCCTCGCGTTCCTATAGAAAAACAATAGGGTAAAAATGTATTTATCAAGCCCCATGATCCACAGAAGTGGCCAATATACTCACCCTTATTTCCGCGTCTTTTGCTGACCGAAAACGCCTCGATCGCTGTTGGTTCATTTTGGCCCGAGGTGCTACCCCGTCTGTACGAGAAACAAGCACACAGTATCTTTCTTCTTACGTATAAAACTATTCATATGCAGATTGACCACAGAAAACCAAATGACAGAGCTCTTCTAATAGCTAGTATTTAAACTAGTTCTGGTGATAAAATGTTATGTCCCTCACCTATAGCCAGATACAAAAGCTTGCGAGGCCTAACTATGTTGAAAAGCCGATCAATGTAGTCAAACAAATTGTGGAAAACTTCTTCGAAAGTTGTCGGTGTGCTCTGCGTGTCATAATTGTATATATCATACTTTGCAGTGCAAGCTCAGAATATCATAATTAACACACACACACACACAAACAAAAAGAAATGAATGAAGATAAGAGAGAACAGTGAGTTACGTTATCATCATCCGGGTGGAAACAAGGGTGGATAACCCCATTCAAGTCAAGGTAGAGGTTATCAAAGACTTGGGCATTGGCGTTAGAGAAGGTGGCATCTTCGGTTTCTACAGTGTCTTGGTGGGCTTTCACTATAACATTGTCATATTTCCTGACCAACCATTTGTAGAAAGCAGGCACACCCATCTCTCCTGTCAAGTTCTTGGTTTATCAAACTGAGAGAATACGTTTATATATGATGGGAAAGCCAGAGGAATATGGAGCTTTGATTTACCAAAAAGAAAAAGGGAAATCCAAGAGCCGAGCGCGTCATAGTGACACAGTTTGGGAAGTACTTCATCCGAGGGAATCAGCTCCCTGCCTATTCAAAATATTGACGGGTGGAGTTAAGCTAACCTGGACTGTCCAAATTAGATTTGGATGATTCTAATTTAATTTTTTTATGTTTTGTATTTTTAAAGTAAAAATATTTTAATAGTTAGAGAATTTAAAATAAAAATAATCTTTTTAACTAATATTATTTTAAAAAAATAATTTTTATTTAAAAATATTTTTAAAAAATATTAATCCGGACGATCCAGTTCAGCTGGGCGCGGGCACCGAAACGGTTCCTTCATCAAAGGGCAAAGAATTGATTGGATTGAAGATATTGAGATGTGGCTCTTCAGTTCGCGCGTCTATATGCCAATAGTGGAGACCTTTGGGTTGGCACAAAAAAAAGTGGAGACCTTTGGAAAACAAAAGAACTTTATTAAAGAAGTCGTTTTGGATGGGTGTTCACATTGGCGGTTCATGTTCCTTCATTTTCACGGGTCGACTAGTTATATTTATAAAGTAGAGAAGATAATAATTTTTTCGGTACTATTTATAAAGCTCCTAATTAGATTTTGTAGATGAATGTACATTTTTATCTCTATTTATTATTATATTAACTTTATTTTTTAGGGTATAATGTATATTAGATAGGGTAAAATTGAAAAATTATGGAATCTAACTAGGTTTAATTAAGTTTAAGGAAGCAATCGATAAATGGCTTATAAATAGAATAAGAGAATAGTTCTCACAAATTAAGAAATGTTAGTAATAATTTGTTTCATAAGTTTAAATTAATAAAATTGACTTATTTTAATGGGAGAATTCTAAAAAAAAGACATTGCAAATAGGAAAAAGACAATTTAGTACAGTGAAATTTGAAAATTTTAAATCAGTCTGTTTTGTACTTTTTTGGGTAATTACGAAAATAGCACTGAATTTTTCACAACACCAGTTTTATAATTCACAACATGAGTTTCGTAATTCACAACACCAGGTACTACGTATTTACAACTCCCAGTGTAAATATGTAGTACATGATGTTATTAATTTGGATACCCGTGTTGTGAATTACGAAACTGGTGTTGTGTAAAATTCAGTGGCATTTTCCTAATTACCCAAAAAAAAAATACAAAACAGACTGATTTAAGATTTTCATATTTCACTGTACTGAATTGTCTTTTTTCTATTTCACTTATCTTTTTTTTAGAATTTTCCCTAAATAATACGCCTCTCTGTAAAAAATTCAAGCCAATAAAAATATTCGGTGGCAGCGGAACATAGTAGGACGACAAGAGAGCTGGAAGCGAAATTGGTGCATACATGTCTTAAATCGACAGGTGTCCGAAACTTTGTCGTTTTCCATACCACGTGTCGTTTTCCCGCCTGCCTTACCTAGCGATAATCCACCTTTAATAGTATCATTAAAACCAAGCTTATAAAGACGGGGATCTTTCTAAAGCTGAGAACTTCTACACAATCGGAATAAATTCTATACCTCCAAGTGAAAGGTCTGACAGCTTGAGTAGGCTTCTTTTACTGTGCTATTGCAACCGTGCAGCTACAAGAATGGGTCTTGGAAGCATTAGAGAAGCTCTGGGGGATTGCCTTATGGCTTCTGCTTTTGACACCACCTTTCTGAAAGTACAGATGAGAACTGC
>JBAGKO010220871.1:0-12540 GCA_037177275.1 Acacia concinna
GAAGAAGTTAAGTGGCTAAGCTTCTTGAAGAAGTTAACTCCTTGGTTTAGAGAAGAAGCTATTTGTGAGATAATGGATATCCACATAATTAATATTCATAACAGGATTATGATAAAAGATGGGGCTGCATTTTACTTTTTCAAACTTTGTTTTTATGTATATGTTTTCTGCTTCTCAACTTTGAGCTATATTTTAATACTTAAAGAGAAATAGGAAACTAAAGTTAAAGGTTAAAATAACAATGATTTGTTGTTTAGAATGGTAGGTAAATTGTATGCAATGGATTAAAAAAAATGGAACTTTACATTTGCAATATACTTTTTTTGGCGCTAAATATAAAATTAGTTAACTTTTTTATATTAGTTAATGAAGTTAAATAAATTATTTAACTATAATATATGTTATTGTATTATTGAATTATATATTATTATTTAACTCACACGAGTTAATTTTAAAAAAATGATAAACATAAATAATCTAAAGTAATTTATTTATCTTCCATAATTTTTTTAAAAAAGCCGACTAAATTCTATTAAAACAGGAGGTAGTAGTATTTATGACCACGTAAATAGATCCATGGAGAAGTGATGAAATGCTTATATTGAAATTAGGCATGTGACCATAAAAGCTCTTTCTTTTATCACCAAAAAATAACTCAAGAAGCCACTTTCTGTTCAACATGATTCTCTTTGCATGAAGAGTCTAGCGGTAGAATTAGTGGCTGTTTGGATGTAGGCTTTTAGTGGCTTTTTTGGCTTCACTTTTATAAGTTAAGCCACTTATGTAAAAATGGGTGTTTGGATGCTAAAAAAAGTAGAAGCTACAAAAGTAGCTTTTTTAGCTTCAAAGCATGAAGCTAAAATTTGTGGCTTTTGTGGTGGAGGAGAGAGAAGGGGGAAAAAATGATATTTTGGTTGAATTTTCTACAGAATCGCTATATTGATTGTCTCAGAAAATTTCGAACTGACTGTCATTAGTCTCTAAATAATTTATAGGTACTCCTCAATTTTTATTATACATTATTTCCATCTTTATCCTTGGTTTGACCACAAATTCCAATCATACCATTATATTTTTGAAAGTTTCATAATTTTTTAATATCATTTATCTAAGATAAACTGATATACAATAAAACTGTCGCCAGTCTAATTCCATAATTTAGCCAAAACTTACTTTGTCTATGATTGTTACACCAAAATTGACCATTTTATTCCCCTTATATTTTCATATACTTAGGGAATTTGATAAAAAAAAATTTGGGATGTTACACATCTCTTACTTATTTTTAAATAAAAAAAAGTTCTTTTAAAATTTCATCATAAGTCACTTTTCTCCTTATCATCCAAACATGTTTCATAAACAATAAAAGTCACTTTTGCAAAATCACATCTAAACACAACAACTTCTAATAAGCCACTTATTTTTCTGAAGCTATATTATAAGCCCATAAAAAAATAAGTCACTTAAATTAAACCGCACCAAAACGGGCCCATGATTGTTAATGGAAAGGGCTTGGGTTTTTTAACCATGAAGCATTGAGTTTGGGTTCGCTTGAATACAAAAAATGTCTTTAGTAGAGCTACCCCTGATTGAACGTGCAATATTTGAATATGACGCTGGGGTGTTTGGATTAATTTTTATAGAATAACTTTTAGAGCAAACCATGATTTTCAAAATAGATTTTTTAGAATAGCTTTTGTGAAAATCTATGTTTGGATAAAATGAGAGTGTTTTGATAAGAATAGCTTTTACAGATTCTGAGATAAGTATGTGATAGAAGTTTTGTCTCGGTTTACGCAAAACATGGTTTCATAATTGAAAAGTAAGAAGAATTCAATTTTGCAAACTATGGTTTGAAACTTGACTTTTTATCAAACCATGATTTTCAAATTAAATGAGGTGTTTGGGTATTTTTGGCCAAACCTATGTTTCCAACATAAAAACCCATCAAACCATGGTTTTAAAATTGGATCCAAATATGCCCATAGTTAGTAGTCACATAAAAAGATAAAATAAATGTCCATTAAGGGAAAAAGGACCAAACAATGGTTGAAGTTTGAATATCTATCCTACAGAAAACCCACATACACGCAGAGCAATTTTTTTTTTTTTTTTTTTTTTTGTGGTAATGAGGGGAGAGACCGATCCTATATTGCAAAGAAATCTAAAAGGGGATCTATCCCATACAAGCACTGTCTCAAGTGAGAAGGGCATGAATCAAGTAAAGAAGAGAAGGACAATCCTTCCTTTGCCAGGGCATCTGCCTATCTGTTCTTGGACTGCATAATTTGGACCTCACAGTCAAGTTCTAACATCTTTTGTTTTTTTTTTTTTCCCTTTTTTTGGGTACAAAGTTCTAACATCTTAATTCTTAACAACCTGCACCGAAAATAGATTTGAACCATTTTAGAAGCAAAATTAAAGATTCCAAATTTTATACTTGTGTTTTTAAATTAGTATGGGAGTACAGTCTAAATTAAAGCATTGTTCATAAATCATATAACTCGCAATAGATTTTTATATTAAATACTCAATCCCGTAATTTTTTTTTTTTGCGTGAGTCCAGTAATAATTTTCGCAAGGTACTTTTTTTTAAAAGAAAAAGAGTTAGCTCTTACATTAAAGAGTGAATGTAATATCCTGGACATTTTACACATTAAAAATGGTTGTTATTGAAATTGTCCAAAAATTCAAATATTCTTACCTCATTAATGAATTGAAAGTCAAACACATTTTTTGGATCACTCGTTAAAATTTTGAAGGCATTAATTCATTAAATACTTTTACACCGCGACCAAAAGGAGTATAATGTATCTATATATCTATCCATATCCATATCTATATTTTATATGCTTGCTACAGCTACAGAAATTCTATGTATAGAAGTGGCAACAAGCCTTTTGACTTGTGAATGACACTTGGATTATACAGAGCTCCATACATAGTATGGAAAACGAAGCTAGTTTATTAGTAATTCCTCCAAAAAAATGTTGAGCACAACAAACCGTAAAAAAATTAAGACTGCGTTTAAAAAAACAAAAAACAATTTAGGAGCCACTGAAAAGAATAGTGGCCATGTTTAGCTTGACATTATCTTCTGTATTAGGATGTGCCTACAATTATTAGTGAACAAATCAACTAACTGCCTACAAAATGCACATCTTTAGTTTTCTATATAGCTAACATCCTCTTCCAATTCAATAATACAAAAATGGAAAATTGCAACAAATACGCTATTCTTTCCTCCTCTGCCTTGGCTGACCAATCTAACACCATCCAGTAATGTACATACAGGGATTCTCTTTTAAAGGATGCTGTAAAGGATTTGCTGATTTGCCTAGATAATTTAAAAACAAGACCTGCAACATGGGAAAAAAACCTATAGATTGATGTAAAGACATAGCTTATGGATAAGATAAAACCGTTTATCTTGCCAAAATAGAATGATAAAACCCTATTGAACATCAATGCTCATATGATCCACCCTTTGTGTGTGTGTGTGTGTGTTTTAATCAGGAAGATTGGGAATTCTCAGCCAGCATGAATTCATTAGTACTCGAAAGTAAATGCCATCAAAGAAAGCAAGGATAACAATTCAAAATTTGCATGCAGCAGCATAATGTTCCAAAACTTACAATTTAAGCATAATCCATGCTGTAATCAAGATTGAATAGCATGTGCCGGCGGGCTTCTGAACCCATTCGAATGTTCAGAGATTTGGTGATGGACTGAACTCTATCGTCACTGTCATAGTCCATCTCTCGCATGCATCGCCTTCGAACCTTTTTTAGCATCTCTTTTGTTGGTTCAAATCCAGCAGCCATCTGACAGCAAGTTTAGCATAGGTTATTAGTAGCCTAAAAAATTACCACACAAATAAATAAATAAACTGCACATACCATATCATCAATTACTGTTAGAGCGTCTTTGACATTTCGGTTCATGAGGTGGGCATCCACAAGCAGAGAATATGACAACGCGTTAGGCTTTACACCCAAGCTCACAACGTGCTCAAACACCTTAGTTGCCTCATGTGTCTGCCATGAAAAAACAAATTAATAGCTCTTCACAACACAAGTGTTCACAGTCACAGCCTGTGGTCTTGAACCATGTGGCACATAGGCTTATAAACAAGGATAAAGAGCACACAAAGAAGCCAAAACATGTTTTTTCTTTAATGGATCAGTTCAAATTACAATGCAGAAAACCAATATATTTGCGAATAAAGTGCTGTCATTTCCTTGTTTCCTCCCTACCCCTCACTCTTCCACTAGTCAGAATGATAAGGGGCCCAATTTGTGGGTTAGTTAACAATTAACAAGCAACAACAACAACAAAGCCTTAATCCCACTAGGTGGGGTTAACAATTAACAAGCATATATGAAAAATCCTGTGTGCAAAATCCACATAAAAATATTTTAAGGCAATTTTATTTTGGAATGGAAGAAGGGTGGGGTACCTTTTTGAGCTTCCCAAATGCATGCATCAGCGCATTATATGAATGAATATCAGGTGTCAATCCAAAAGAGGATCCAATTGCTTCAAAAGTTTGGTACGCACGATCAAGGTCCCATATATTTGCACACCCTAAAATGATGCAGTTTAGAGCAGCAACAGATTTATAAGGACTATCTGCTCGGCTCAGACTTTCCAGTTGAAAATAAACCTGAATCCAATGAATGTAATATACTAAGATGACACTGCAGATGAATATGTCATTCTAATATAATAAGTATATAACATGTAGCAACCAACTTAGTCTAAGATGCGTGCAGACTAAGAGTTTCAAAAAGTTGAGTATAAGTGTGATTGCAATAATGTAACACGAGATTTTCTTTGAATACCATATACTTTGTATTATCATAAAAAAATAATAATAAAAATAAAAGCTACTGCAGAATATCTTTCCAACAAAGAAAAAGAAATTGCCAATAAATTACGATAAGAATGTAATAGAAATAAATCATAAAGTTTATGCATTATTGATTACTTTCTTCAACCAAAAGAAAGACATACAGAATCCAATGTCTCAAATCCCTTCTTGGAGCACGCCGCAACCAATGGATGTAAAGAAGTAAAGGGAGAGAACATTTCTTCAGTTTCTTCACTGGAATCTGCATAAGCAACCTCAAACTTATGCAGCGTAGCAAAAGCCATTTGTAACTTCCCCATAGATGCAAGGGAATTTATCTTTGCGAGATAAGATTCAGGGTTAGGAGCCTTTCTTTCACGCAATGAGTGACGCAAAATACTCCATGCTGCATCGAGCAGAGTAGAACTATAGGTCCTACCTGCAGTGGCTAGAGCTGATACAAGTAAACCTTCATCTACAGAAAGTGAAACAGGCGGTCTTGCCTTCTCACCCCTTGCAATCCACATAGCCATAAACTCCAGGGCGTAGTAAGCTAGCTTGCTATTATCCTGATGAATTGCAGTTTCAGCTATTAAGTAGCACACATTCCATGGAGGGCAAAGGGCTTTGTTCTGATCCATTGTCTAGAAACAGCAACAAGAACACCAGTACACAAAACACAAACTTATTAATACATCTAACAAACAAATGCATATACATCTTAGGCATTTAAAATGATTACTTACCTTGCACTTTTCAATTATTGCTGCCAAAGTATCTAGCCTACCCTTTCTGATACAACTATTTACACAACTTCTGAACACATTCATTGATAACATATAACTTGATTTCAAAGCCAAATCTATGAATTTCAATGCAGCATCAATTTGGCCAGTCAAAAACAGCATTCCGATGACCAAGTCATATGATTCAGTATCAGGGCGAGATTCATTTCCAGTCAGCAGCATCCTGACAATAACAGAAAATATTTGATACATTAAAAAAAAAATCCAGCATGTTTGTTCAGTATGTGCACATAAAAGTAATAATTGCATCCACGATGAGGAGAACACATAAAAACATGAAGCAAGTTTTATATTTGCACCATCATCAAACAGTGCATGCTTTGGAAGATCCTCAGTATAGCAGATAAAATAACTGATATAAGGAATGGAAATGATACGGAGAGATAACAATTCATCAGCCTAATCTGATTATTAATAATATGTCAGCCCTCTCCTCCAGAGTCGCATTCATTTTGAGTATGTTCGTACGCATGACAACATATGCTAGAATCAAACCACAGCTTAAATGCCTTTTCAAGGGGAAAAAATATTTCCGCTGTCACAATGAATGCATTATTTTTTCCTTCGTTTGCCCTAGAGAAATAAGAAATGAATGTTCAGAGATGCTGGAGCATATCTACACTCTTACCGGTCATTGGATACTGAAGTCGTATCTCAGAAGGTTATGAAGGTTTATTTTTAAATTTAGAGACAACTATTTGTTTTAAAAATCAAAACCCAAAATACTATTCCTATCAGTAGAAAATTAAGTTGGAGTGAGAGCAGCTGTAAAAGTCATACAAAAACCACATTTACTTCTTATCTATACAAGCATCCCTAGTGTTATAAAAATACTGGACAAATTTACATGCAACCGTCGTCATTTTCGAAATTCAACAAGAAGATCTATCAGCTAACCGTTCCAGCAACTTCTGAGCAGCTTCAGTCTCCTTGGCCTGGTACATCGCTTTAAGCACCAAATTGAACGAAGCAGTATTGGGTGCGATACCAAAATCCTCCATTCCAGCTAACAAATCAAGTAGCTCCCCAGCAGAAGAACCAATCATCAAGTTCGCTCTCAGATAATGATTATACAAATTCACATCAGGCTTATTCGGCTTTCCACTCTTGTCCAATGACTTAACCCAAGACTCGAACAACTCTTTGATAGCAACCCATTCCTGAGAGGCCACCCAATTAGCAAACTGATCCATCAAGCTCTTAACATCAAAAGTCTGAGCCATTGTTCGGATGCGATGACCGGGTACTAGATTAAGAAACCCCAGTGGGATCACTGACTGGGTTGCAGAAGGTGGAATTGGGCTGCGCCAATTCTCATTGTAGAGAGGACTACCGGAGGCCGGGTTGGGAGGAAGTGGGCTTGGGCCGGCGGTTGCCGGAGATTCGGCGAGTTCAGGTTCCTGAGAGAGGGAAGGGAAGGAGGTAATCGTCTTAACGGGCGTGTTAGCGTAGTTAAAGTGAAGCGCTTTGATCAGAGAACGCGTCCGAGCAATGATCGCCATTTGCGATGCCATTGATTCAGGTTCGATGGTGGTTTAGGGTTTTCTACTTCAGCTCAGGCTGCTCAGCTCAGTTCAGCTCGGAACTCGCATTTCATTATTTTTCGATGGGAAGAACGGGGTGAAACGGTAGTTTCATTGACACAGGCTAAATGGGGGAGTTCTGTAAGAAAATAATTAACGTTTTACCCTATTAATATTAATTTTTTTAGAAAGTCTTAAAAAAATTTTAAAAAAAAGTTAATTGAATTATTTTAAGATATTAAAATTTATGATTTTTCTTTAAATTATATTATTTGACTTATAAATTAATATATAATGTAATAAAATATAATATATAATATGATTAAGTAATGTAATTAACTTTTTTAGAATTTTTTTTATGATTCTTTAAAAAAATCAACAGAGTCTTATAAATAAGAACAGAGGGAGTATTACCTTCGTTCTTATTTATAAGATCTTTTTAGAGAATCTTAAAAAAAATTTAAAAAAATAATTATATTACTTTAAAACATTAAAATTTGTCATTTTTTTTTAAATTATATTGTTTGACTTATAAACTATTATATAATGTAATAAAATATAACATATGATATTATTAAGTAATGCAATTAAAGATTTTTTTAGAAGAGTCGAAATATTTTATTATATGTCATGTTGGGCCGTATTTCCTACAAAGGTCCAGCTTATAACGGGCCGTATTTCCTATAAAGGTCCAGCTTGTAATTGGCTACGAGCTAAAAAGTGCAATAGGAACAAAATCGATTAAAAATTGTTGCATGTGTACTGTGAAGTGGCGAAGCTTCATGTGAACTGAAACAATGATAAATAATTAAATGTGGATTGCATGATTTTGGGTTGATGAAAGAAATGAGTTAATAATAGGGAGAATATAAAATTAAAAGATTTGGCCATCACAAGTTTGGCAAATGATAAAAAAAATATTACCATATACTCCTTAATATAAAATAT
This sequence comes from Acacia concinna, assembly GCA_037177275.1. Classification (NCBI taxonomy): domain Eukaryota; kingdom Viridiplantae; phylum Streptophyta; class Magnoliopsida; order Fabales; family Fabaceae; genus Acacia; species Acacia concinna. Next base: position 8,130 of record JBAGKO010220871.1, read on the forward strand.
ATTTACCTAATTTAATTAGATTAATGGAGTTAATTAAATTAGTTAATATGACATATATTTTCTAAAATATTATAATTATCTTCTATAATTTTCTCAGTCACTTTCCTCTTTGATTATTGTGAAGAGTACCAATATGATAAATTATAAAAAGATTGACAAATATAAAAATTATATCTTATATTTAAGAGCAAGATCATTTGACCAAAAAAATATAGGGATAAGATCAACTTCCCAAGTATATACCACCTCAGGTCTTAAATATAAAATATAGTTGAATTTTTTAGATAACCCTAAAAAATCTATTTAAATTACTTTAACGGGTTTAAATATATCGTTTTTCTTCAAATAATATTGTTTAACTAATAAGCTGATATTGTCACACAAAAACTAATATAGTAGTATAATATAATGATACATATCTTTCTTAATTTCTCAAAAAAAATTAACAAAATATTATAATTAGGATCGAATGTAGTAATATATTCCCTCCGGTCCTAATTATAAAACTTAGTTGGAAATTTGATTTGGTCCTAAATATAAGACACGTATCCATTTTGTTTCCCATATTTAATCAGTTTTTTTCAAATTACCCATGTCATTACTCTCTGAACTATAATTAGATACTATAATGATTTAAATACATACATAAGGAGAAATTGTAAATTTAAAATCGCAAATTAAGGGTATTTTTGAAATATCATGTGATATTACAACAATTAATTAATTTAACTAATATCCTTAATCTCTCCAAAAAAATTAAACTAAGTTTTATATTTAAGACCAGATGGAATATATACTAAAAATAGGAAGGAGTACATCATGTCCTAAACCTTTCGACAACATTGTAGAGGCGTGTTCTTACTTAAAATTTACAAAACCAATAACAAAGATGTTAAAAGTATTAGGGCCTATTTGATAGCCTATTTTGAGAACATTTTTTTTTAATAACAAACAAACAATAAATTTGTTTGGAGCCCTATTTTTAGGTAGTTGTTCTTAAAAACCAAAAAAGAAAAAAACAATCTCTTGTTTTTAAAAACACAAAAGAGAAAACAATTTTTAACTGTTTTTGAAATCTATTTTTAAAAATAGAAACTCAAATCCAAAACCCGATCCCAATCATTGCTCGCCATTATTCTTCTTCTGCTATTGCACGATGGCCATGGGAGGGCTTCGTATGCTCACCATTCTTCTTCAATCTACTACTACTCAAAGGCGTTAGTGCTTAGTGCTTGTTATCTTCTCCCCTTAGGTTCACTGTCTTCCTCGCTTGTTGCTTGTTGCCTTCTCGGTTCGGTGGTTGCTTCACCCTCCTACTCCTCGTCGCCTCACAACTTGGTGCTCACCTTCTTCTTCGCTCATTGCTCGATGTTTTCTTAGCTTGGCAGTTGCCATCTTCAATCTCTTCTCCCTCCTTCTTTGGCCCGCAATTGGTGAGCATCTACTCCTCTCTCCCCCCTCTCTATGATTAATTTAGTGTGTTTGAGGTAAATGATGCTAGATTCTACTTATTTTAATAGCATGATTGATGGCTCATGGGCTTTTTATTTGGATTTTGTTTGAATAATTTTGTCTGTGATCCTATGAATAATGCTACCTTCTTTTGAGTATGCGCAAGCCAATTGTTTATCTAAGGTCTTACTAGGAGTTTGAGATGGCAAATAAATTTTTCTTTCAAAAGATTACTATAAACCTGTGACTTTCCTCCCCATTTCAAAAGATTGCTTTGAATCTGATTGTTTGATATTTTCACTAAACTTAGTTGGGACATATATACAAGGCCTACTTTCAGCAATTTGAAAGGCTTAAAGCATATTAGATTCTTTTCATAGTCATTCTCTCTTTTGAATCAGATTTCCATATTCCATAGTTGTTCTAAAACTAGTCAAAGAGTAGGCCTCTGTTGTTTATGGATATTTATTTATGTGAAAACTATTCAACCCAATAATCCGCATAGTTTCTTAAGAGCACTCTTTACTATTAGGCAGTTGATTAATGACTAATTAAAATTGACTACAAGAGTATAGTAAAGAGGTTCTTCCCATTCCTTTCTTTTGAATTTGATGTACTTTTCTGGTTCATTTGCCATTCATTTTTGCCCATATTAAATTATGAACATAAATGGTTCATCTTGACTACATGTCATAATTAATTTATAAATTTTGATAAGGAAGAAGAATTCATAATATACTAAAGCATGCAAGCTTGCTGATGTAGGCTTGCACTAAATGTATCAGTATGTATCAGTATCAATTAAATCTCTTTGGATGATAGTTTCAGGGGAAAAGTTATACACATAACAATAGGAGTAACATAGTTTAGGCTGTATATATTCTGGTGATATCTAGTTGAGTCTTTGGATACTCTAAATCAGATTTAACATTATCATGTTTCTTTAGTATGCTTGAATTATGTTCTTACGTTCTCTGTTTCATGCCAAATTCCTTCAAATCCCCTTTACTCTTGCTTTCATTTTGCCCCCTTTTTAATATCCAACAAGAGAAAGGAACATTAGCCTTCTTTTCTCTATGCATAATCTTTTGTATTGGCATTATCTCTCTACCCTCTTTTGTATTGGCACGGCAATGGCTCTAGAATTGATTCAATTACATCTGGAGTTGCTCATTTTCTTTGGTTTTCATCATATAACAACAATAAATCATTATTTTCTTTTGTCTATTTTAGATGACAGCCATTGAAAAGGTGGAACAACGAGAACAATCAGTTTAGACAAAGCATATCGTTAAATGTTACATTGATATTATGGTGGAAGAAGTAACCAAAGGAAATATGAAAAATGGTGTGTTTACATCTAAAGTTTGGAAAAACATGTTTGAAAAGTTGAATGCAAAGAGTCAATGTACTTTTAGTTTAGGCTAAGTCAAGTAAAAGTTCAATAGGTTGCGTACGAGGCACAGAGAATTTTCTTAATTGTTGCAACACACTAGATTTGGTTGAGATGATGAAACAAATACAGTTACTTCTAATGAGGATGTTTGGAATAACTACATAGTGGTATATAATCATTGTGATTTATGATTAGGTAGTTTAGGTTCTTTCATTTCTAAATTTTTGAAATTGAAATGCATATATTGTATGCACATCCTAAAGCTTCACAATTCAAAAAGTAAGGGCTAGAACATTACAAAAAGTATTGGGCATAATATTTAATAGAGGCGCCGTAATAGGGGTACTTCATCATGTATCTACACAAGATCCACCAAATTCTGATGAAGAGGTTCGACTTGACAACAAATACCTCAATTCTAGGGTTCATGTGAATCTAGATATAGATGAAGACAATGATGTTCCATATATAATTGAGCGTATTATACACAGTGGTAAATGGACTATTGAATTCTCTTATCGAAAGAAAAGGAAAGAACATAGGTCTATGCAAATCGGGGAAGCAATTCAAGCATATACTGAGGCATTTAAGGCAAGGGCAAAAGCTCAACTTGTTAAGACCAAGAGGCGGAAATCAAGGAGTAAAGCTATTGTTGGAACCCAGTATCCACAAGTTATTCCATTTCTGCATGTGTTCCTATTCTAAATGAAATGGATCTCTATGACGATATTTATGTCAAGGCAATAAAGCATTATAAGAACCCTATTAAAAGAGAGTTATTTATGGTAGTGCCTTTAGAAAGAAAGAGGGCTTAGTTGGAAAGGCTATAAATGTAAAATCCTCTTTCCATAAAACCATAGTTAACAAATATTTTACAACGTAATAAATAATTTAATTGAGTTAATCATGATAGAAAAGTTTAAATTTAAATCTTTAAATGAACTATCATGGTTAAAAGAATAAAACCAATATCATAGATAAAAGCACAATTAAATTCCAGCACATATTAGCCTTTCATATATATATTCATTCTCAATTTCAACACTTCAATTAAACAACTAATACCCAAATATCTATATCAAACTAAGTGTGGGTCCACAAGTATAGTACACAATCATCAGGCCTCTAGGCCACCCAAATTCATCAAGAGTTAATCAATCACAGAGAAATCGAAAGTATCTAGTCTATGATCCAAATTCTTAAAATAAATCAGAGTATGCGAGATGAGCCTAATGTGTCAATATACAATAATCAAACATAAACAAAATGATGGAAGCACTACTCTTAGCAGAAGTAGCTCAAACTCTCGGAGACTTCCCTGACGGACCCTCACCTGAACTACCACCTGGAAAAGTTGTTCAAATGACAGGGTGAGACAAAAGCCTCAGTAACCAATAGTCCATCTCATTGGGCATACAAGCCCATGAGGTGTCAAGTGGGAACAGTTATAAATACATACATAACATTATCAAAGATGTCACATAAAAACAGATATATCAATTGACAATAACATAGTCTCATTATCATTTTAGGATATGTGTGCACAATTATAATACATAATAA
>JBAGKO010220881.1:0-12539 GCA_037177275.1 Acacia concinna
TTTTGATAGAGCACAATGGCGTCGTGCGATCCATGTAGCTGACCCCACCTAGTGGGATTAAGGCTTTGTTGTTGTTGATTTCATATTTAAAAGCACAAGGAAACACATAAATATTGTTTCATAATATATACAAGGAGACATTTAAGAATTTTGATGTATCATTTTATTGAGTAGTACCAATTTGAAAGTTTTATGAAGAAGAATTTGTCGTTAACTATTTCTTTGTAGTTGTAGTTATTTTTTTATTCAAATAATATCATATTTTATACTTTATCAAATTTATTTCATGTAGAAAATAGTTTTATTGACAAAGTATGAAACAAAAAAACATTTTTAACTGCACAAACGCATGGGAAGCACATTGTTATTATCCTGAATAAGCCTACCAAGAAATAAAGCTCAATGTCTTTAAAAGATTAAATCTTCAAGTATTGGCTTCAATCTATATTAATAATAACCTTTGAAAATATTTTATATGAAAACTTATACTATAAACTTATGGATTTATAATCACTAACAGTTTCAAGACTATCAACTTTTGGAAATAAAACCAAATCTGCATGATATGTTAGTTAATTGGAAACTAGAGGAAAATAATTTTTGAATCAAATTGCATACTTGATCTCCAATAACATGACACTCTTATTGATTAAAGATTCTAATAAAGCAATTCAGATCTAGAGCTTTCGTTCCTCCCAATTCAATCATAGCTCGCTTCACTTCTTCATCTATTATATTCATCATAAGGATACAATTCTCCTCAGTTGTCACCATTTCTTCCACTGATATTTTCATATGACTTTTCATAGTTAATTATGGGATTCTAATATATTTTATAGGCTATTATTGTATGATTAAACACTAATTTGAGAAAAAAAGGACTTATGTTTTGAATTATGGGATATCCTATATAGACTTAAGTATTATATATCAGCACCTTTTTATTCTATTTTTGCTTGCCTTTTGAATTGCGCATAATAATTGTAATAAATGTTTAAATAAATATGGGGTTTGACAGACTCTACCCTTCATTTAGAGAAGTCTTATGTGTATCTCGTATCTATTAGAGGACTGGTATTGAACCTAAGAGGTGGAGATCGAGGTCACTTTTGCCTCTACTGGTGATGTCATCGAAGGCACTTGCTGTACCATTTTACTAGTATGACTCTAATGTGATCTCTTGCCATTAAAAGCACTAGCTTCCTTAGTCCAAAGTGCCTCATCCAGTAAATTAATGGAGATTTTCTTGGCCAAGTTCTTCACTTTCTTCTGGATAAGCTGATAGAGAGTCTTGAATGAGGGAGGATTGTCACTAGAATTGGATGAAGATGGTGATGTCACTGCTTTAGATACATTCTTCTTCTAAGTAGCCTGTGATTGAGTAACATGAGGCTCCTTCATCATGATTACTTTTTGCCTTTGGAGTTAGAGTGGGCTTGCTTGTCAAAGGATCTTTGGATTGAACCTTAAGCTTGAACTTCTCTTTTAGCGCCTCTTTCTTCTCATATACTTTTCTCTTCTTTGTAGTCACTGTATCCTTCAATGGCTCTTTCCCATCATCACCAGAACCATCCTCATGTCCCGTCAAAGAGGTCTTTGTACTGGCCATGACTTACACACTTGCTTAAATAAAAAACCAAATATAGAAAATGTAGAGATGTAGTCATCGAAAGTGACTTACAAAGTTGTTGTTGAAGCCAAGAGTGAGAATCATAGAGAGGAAGCAATCAAGCCCAAGTCTATATTCAAGCAATCACAATCTTAATGCTAATCAAAACTTGTGGAGGAGAGATATCTAAAGAACTTCAAGAGATCATGGTGAGCTGGGACAGGGTAATGGTGGAGTTTTTTGGGTGAGGGTGTGATTTGGGGGTTTTGAATATATAGGATTTGGAAGTAGATAATTGTTAGAGAATGAAAAGTAGTAAGGGATTAGAAGAGGTAAGGTGAGGGGTCGAGACGATTGAGAGAAAAGAACTCAAGTGGGTTTGTGTTCAGGAATGGAGGAATGTTGACACATGCCTTGTGGGCCCTAAATTATAATCATTAACTTGAGTTAAGTAACAGACTTACACTAAAGTAAACCAACACCTTGTTAACTTGAGTGTGAAATCTCAACTTAACTCAAGTTGACTGTTTTTTTAATTTTCTTTTTTTTTAAATATAACAACTTACCTACTAATGCTTGATTTCACATCTTATCAAAACAAGTGTTGCTTGTTGACTCTTTCTTTCAAAACTTAAGTTAATTCTCAATTTTAACTTGAGTGAACCTGATTTTAATTGCTTGAGTGTCCTATAAAACAATCTTCTATATACTTTGATACTTAAGTTAGTAAGGTTATGAATCAAAATATAGTTAGAATAAAGATTGGATCTAACTTACAACTCATTGAGATTTACCCTTCCTAATTCCCTTTGGATGTACAGAAATTGATCTTTTGACAAAGGTTTAGTGAAGATATCAACAAGTTGGAGATGGGTTGGGATGAAGACAACTTTTGAAATCTTTCTTTTGAACATGGTCTCTTATAAAATGATATCTCACATCAATATGTTTGATTCTTGAATGTTAAATTGGATTTTTGACTAAACTTATTGTGCTTGTGTTGTTACAATAAATGGGTATCTCCTTTAGATGCATTCTCAAATCTTGCAACTACTGCTTCAACCATAATATTTGGGCACAACACCTTACTGTAGTGATATATTCACCCTAAGAAATTTTGTTCAACAAGAAATAAAATACAATCTCCTTGTCAAAGTCTTGAAGGTTTGATCCATCCCAAATTTCTTCAATAGCTCATTGAGATACTTTGTTTAAGAGATGAATTTTGTTTAATTTGCAGTCCTAAGAAAAATGTTAGCTCTCCCATCATAGTCATCTCAAATTCTCCTATATAGTTTAGCAAAATCTTAGCAAAAAGATTCATTAGTAGCACAAAAATGATATCATCAACATAAATTTGCACAATCAAATTGTCTTTCTTAGTGTATTTGATAAAAAAGAGTGGTATCAATCTTTCCTCTGACAAATTCATGGTTAAGTAAGAATTTACTTAATCATTCATACCATGATATAGGTGCTTGTTTTAAACCATATATGAAAGCCTTTTTAAGTTTAAAAGCATGATTTGATTTGGAAATATCTTCAAAACCTAGAGGTTCCTCAACATATACTTCCTATTTGATGAAGTTTGAAGCATTTTGTGCATGTAAAGATCAAGAGTGATCGTATGGCTTATAGTCTAGCTACAGGAGCATATGTTTTCTCATAATCAATTCTTTTTTCTTGATTATAGTCTTTTGCAACTAGTCTTGCCTTATTTCTTACAATAATAGTTAAGTTTGTTTTTGAATACCCATTTCGTACTAATAATTGGATGATCCTTTGGTCTAGGTACCAAATCTCAAACTTGATTTCTTTCAAATTGATTTATCTCCTATTGCATTGCAATTTCCTAATCATTTTTTGAAAGGGCTTCATCAATATTTGAGGTCTCTATTTCGAAGATGAATGCAGAAAAACTAACTCCATTTAAAATTCTTCTCCTAGTTTTAATACCTTCTTAATATTGCCTATGACTTGATCAATAGGATGATCTTTGTTAAAATGCCAAGCCTTAGGTTGTTTTTTTAGAAATGAGAGAAGTCTTTTTGACTTCATTTTCAAGAGATGGAATGGGATTATTTGAAATAGATAAGTCACATAGTTTCTGAACAATATCAATTTCTTCTTCATCAAAATTTGTCCGAGTCTCATTTTTAGCAAACACAACATGAATGGACTCTTTAATTATGCATGTTTGTTTAGTATATATTATATATGCCTTACCTCTACTAGAATATCCAAGAAATAAATCTTTATCAAATTTGGGATCAAATTTACCTTGGTTTTCTTCCTTTGCACAACTCATATGGAGTCTTTCCAAGCACCTTTCTAATGTAGGCACAATTAGAGATGTAGCATGCTATGTTCATTGCGTTTGTGAGGAAACCTTGGGAAACTCCCATCTCATTTAGCATTGCTCTTGTCATATCCGTGATCACTCTATTCTTTTTCTTCACCACTCCATTCTACTGAGGAGTCCTTGGTGTAGAGAAATTGTAATCTATGCCATGCTATTCACAATAGTATCCAAAGACTTGGTTGTGAAATTCTCTACTATGATCTGTTTTAATAGAGACAACAGAAATATATTTCTCATTCTGGAGCTTTTTGGCAAAAATAGTAAATTCATCAAAAAGTTTTATCTTTGGATGGTCAAAATATTGTCCATGTAAACCTTGAGTAATCATCATCTATGACAAGAGTATAAAGATTACAACATAAACTTTTCAATCTAGCTTGCTAGACCAATCAAGTCCATGTGAAGTAGTAAAGGTTTCTCAGTTGAAATTTGATTTTTTGACTTGAAAGAAGATCTAGTCTGTTTTCCCATCTGACACAAGTCACAAATTTCTTTCCAAGCACTTTTGGGAGACCAAGGACTAGATTTTTCTTAACAAGCTTGTCAATTTGCTTCATGTTTACATAAGCCAATCTTTTATGCTAGAGCAGACTTTCCTCATATTTGTTAATGAAACAATTTTTCGTAGAATTAGCATTCATATAAAGAGTATATCATTTCCATCCTGTGAAACTCTTAGCTTTCTTTCTTAATTGACAAATCCTTTTTGTTCACAATGAGACACTCCTTTGAATCAAATATAATCCTACAACAACTAGTGACTTGCTATTGTGAGAGGTTTGCACAATGAGCCAAATAGGTCTTAAACTCAAGTTAAGCTAACTCAAGTGTAGGCCTAACTACAATAGTGAGTGACTTATTGTTGTGAGAAGTTTGTACAGCGAGTCACTTGCTATTAACTATTGAAAATTGATAATGCTCCAACACATTTCTACCATTTTAAACTATTTTTCTTGAATTCAAAGTGTGAATTTGAAGGATTTTTCTTAGACCAAAATGTGCAAGTCAAAGTATGACATTTAGTCCCATTATTATATGACATTAAAAGAAATGAAGAATTTATAAGCTTTCTCTCTTTTGTGTAGGAAGATGTGGGGAAAATAAAAGAGTTGGAAAAAGGCCAATGAAGGACACAAAGAACCAACCAAAGTCCAAAGAGATAAGCTTTTGTATTGCTGAATCAATTGAGGAAGTACAACTTTTGTGTAATGTGCCTTAGTACTTTATTCTACTTCATCGAGGCAGTTGAGAAAGTATAGTCTCTGTGTAATGTGCCTCAGCAATTGGCGATGTTCACTAAGGTAGACGTGCAAAAAGTATAGCTATATATGCATTTCATTTGCTGAAACTAATTCTTTAGGGTTTAAATGGATGGGATGCGTCGAAAATGACCCATTATGCAGACAAGGAAGCTGAGAGACAAAGGAGGCACCTTGGAGAAGAGCTTTAAAGGGTCTTAGAGCTTTGAGAGTGATTCCAAGAGAGATCTTAGAGTTCCAACCTTGGTTTTTCCATTTTTCTTCCCTTCTTCACTTAGTTTGTCATGTATTCCTTGGTTTGTCTTAGTTTTTATGTACATTTGACTATAAGTAGCTAAGTATTTCATTTCTAGGATTACTTTGAACCTCTATATAGATTGAGACCTTATTATTCTTTCTTTTAAAGCATTTAATGGAATGTTATGTGTTGATTTTATTCTATGCTTCATGCTTCTTAGTGTTTGGCCACCACTTAGATTGATTTGTTGAATGAAATGATACTCAAGAGAGATTATTTTATTTGAAGAACTTGAATAAAGTCATACTAGTCTTGAAATTCTTGATTGAATAGAGAGTTTATTAGTAGGAAAGAGATTTACCTATTGACCTAGTATTATCATTGTAAGATTGGGTCTTAATGACTATTTTCACTAAAGCTAGTTAAGAATGAATTAATTGGTCTTATGAAGTATAGAGGGGAGAAATGATCTTAGAATCTTAATTTCTTGAAGTTAAAATCGATTTTGCTTTGTTTATTTTAATTTAGTTTGTTTTGAATCACAAATTGTTTCATCAATTGAAATACTCAAAATGACTTTTCACTCAACATAATTGAAAGCACAGTTGTGATGATTAATTCACTTTTATCTTAGTCCTTATGGGAATGATAATTTTATACTACTTGCGACCTGTGCACTTGTAGTAAGTTGACCAATGAAAAAGTCACTAGCATTGCAAATGGATTCGATACCAAATCCCTGATTATTTCAATATTTATTAAAGTATTAAAGCGTAGTTCAAATAGCGAGTAAAAATTAGCATAAAATTCACTAATATAAAACACTTAGTAGTATTATAGGCATCCCACATGGTTATCACTTAAGATATACAAGCCTAAAAAATAAAATAGCAGATAACCAATATCAACACTTGAATTGGACCAAAACTCTCAGTAGCAGGTATCTACCAGTTTGCCTTAGGAGCTGCTTCCTCTAGCGGAATAAATTGAAGATTTTGGAAAGGGATGAGATTCATGAATCTCATTAGTAACACATAATCAATCATATTAAATGCCACAAATAAACAAGCAATGCATCATATAATGCAATAGAACACATGTGCCATAACATATTTGCCAAAGGACTAGATGACTGTATGTCCAAAGACTTCCCAGTGTTGGAGGATCAGATGACTGTCTAATCACTTCTCACAGTGTAAAGGCCAAATGACTATTTGGCTAACATTCAGGATCAAATGATTGTTTGTCTCTACTGACATCATTGTATACAATGTCCATCTGATCATAATCTCATAGTGTTAAAGGCCATATGATTGTATGGCCGGCATTTAGGATCAAACAACTATTTGTCCTTACTGAATGTGTTTAATGTTTTAGAGTAGATGGTTGTCTGTCCATTCTTGTTTTAGCCCCTCAGCTAGGGCCCACATGGGCCTGGTGGTACTTGTGCTTTTCCCATACCACATCTAGGTTTGGAATTGACAATTCATATAACAGAACATGGCATCATAGAGAATATAAATAATCACATATTGCATAACATATAGAATTACTACCTGAAATCCTTTCCAATCACTTGTCCTTGCTACCTGTCTTTTAGTCGACTTGGTCAAAGATCGAATCCTATAATACCAAATATATAATAAATGAGCTATTACTCAATCAATTCTCATTCATAAATTCATATGGTTGCTTATCTCTAGCAAGAATGCATAAAGATCAAAATGCCCTTAGGGATTCCAATTTATCTTTCTTTATACCTAGTACAATTATACTCTTTTAAAATTACAACCTAGGCTATCCCTGCATAATTTTGTGCATATAATCCATTTTTAACCTCATATTTACCAAAATTCTATTTATTCCCCATCAAACACAACCAAACCAAAATCTAGGGTTTCTTGGGCAAAATTACCAGTTTTAATTCTAATGCTTCCAAAATCACTTTCTCACCTTTACCCTACACACATTTCCATTTTAAACTCATTGGAAGCATCAAATCATCAAAATACAACTCCAACATGCTAAAGCAAGTTTGGCCAAAATTTAGGAGAAATTAGGAAAATTGGATTTTCAACGTTTCTTCAAACAAAGCCCCTTCTTTTACCTTAATCACTTGTTAGTTTAACCCTTTAACCACACTTCTTATATGATTAATAAGAAATTGGATAGCACCTACCCTTAGGGTTCATGCTTCCCAAATCACAAGAACAAGACATTCAGCATCATAAACAACTAAAACACAATCTTAAAGCATCAAGTAAGACAAGATTTCATGAACTTGGCTCTTGCCTTTTGTTTCTTCTTCAAAAACTGACCAACGTTCTCTCTATTTCCCTTGATTTTCTTTTGCTTCATGTGATTTCAAGAAGGAAATGAAGATTATAAGAAGTTCTTAAGAAATTTGAGACAAGAATTGGTGAATTTTGATCACAAACATACCTAGTTTCTTCTTGCCTTCTCTTTGTCTTCTTTTCTTCAAGCTCTCTCTCCTTCTTGCTCTTCTTGACTTGGCTGAAAATGAGGCCTTTGGAAGACTTAAAATGTCTTCTTGAAAGACCTTAATTATATTGAATAATTGGGAAAAATCCACCTTCTTAAAAAGTAACATTATTTTAATGTCTTCCTAATAGTTAAAAAACAAATCTAGCCATCAATTTTGATCTTTCCATCTTACCCTTAAGATCAATTTTTGACTTCCTACTAACCTCAAGAAATTGATGTCATTTTGTCATATTTACCTTTATACATACTTGAGGGTACATATGTAAAGAAAATGTACCTAGTTGATTTTTAGGATAAAGGATCAAAATTGTTGTTATTTTGGCCATATTTAAATTTTTGCTTTCATAAAGTTTCTTATGTGATAAGATCATTTTGTGGAGCCATGGATGAAGCCTTTTGAAGCACAAATCTAAGTATAAAGGAGTGGCAATACAATAAAAGATGAGAAGAGAAGAAGTAGTAATCAGTTTTGGGTGTACCAGGCAGAAAGTTTTTGGCCGCGGCCAAAAACACAGGCAAAAATCTTGGTCATAGCCAAAAATTAGACAAAAAGTTTTTTGCCACAGCCAAAAACTAAATTTACTGAAATGCGTGTTTTGACATAAAACAGAACTTGTGACCTATAAGTAGCGCCCAGCTCGACCTAAAACATACTTTTAGACTTCTAGGGCATTTTAGGGGCTCCTTTATGTTAGGGCTTAGGTTTTAAAGGAGAATCAAGTGGGCATTGAAGATTTGTAGAAATTAGAGCTTCTCCTCTTAGTTTTTCCTCTTCATCTTCTTCTCTTTTGTTGTCCTTTTACTGATATGCTATGTTTTTCGGATGTATCCCCATTTTCTCATAGATTTATGGGCATGTGTAGATAGAACTTTGGTTCTGGGTTTACTTTGACTCTTTGTATGGATTAACTCTTGAATACTCCTCTCCTTTGGTAGTTAATGATATATATGCATTGATTTTATCCTTCTCTAAAGCTTCCAAATGCTTGGCCTCAATTTAGAGTGATTTGTTCACTTGGGTTTGTCTTGAGAAAGCTAATCTAGGTGTAGAACTTGGTTAAAATCATGGTTGACTTGAGTTTACTTAATAAATGGATGGTTTGTTAGTAAAATAGAGATATATTTACTAACATTGCATTGTCACATTAGGGTTGTTGCTTAATGTTAATTCTCCCTAATTGTATTGAAAGATTGTGTATTTTAGTGAAGAAAGAAACTTGACTTTGACTTGAGAGAGCATTGTCAAGTGCTTTTGAAACCTAGACGAATACATATACTTATTTATACGACCAATAGAGAGGAAGTTAATCAATTTTTATGGAGTACAAAGGGGAGAAATAATCTTAGACCCCATTTTATCATTGAATTTAAAGAGTCACTTGTTAATATTAATTTTTAGTTTAGTTTAAGTTTATTTCATGGTTACCCTTTACCCTTGATATTTGAATTAGTTTAATTAGACGAAAGTATAATAATCGATACTTAATCAGGTTTTGGAACCAAATCCTTGTGGGAATGGTACTTTACTTATCACTTTATTACTTGGTGCAACTCGTGCACTTATGGTGCGAACACTTCCATCTTAACCCTTAGAAGTGCTACAATTTACCTTGCCACCCTTTAACCTTTACCATGGTAAACTTTCTACTTATCATAATTCATCTATATACTTAGTTTGGAATGACTTTCTTAAATAATTCCTTGGATAATTTCTAACAATAAAATCAATAGAACCATTTTTATAACTCATTCTTAAAATAATTTCCCTTATTCGTCCAATCTATTTTCTTTCATGATTGAGTTTGGCTAATTGTCCTTTAATTAACCATGATTCTAGCAATTCTTTAAAAATATTTTTGCAACCTCCCATTGTACCAAAATTCATTATTTTATTACATTTAACTTGACTCATATACAAGGAATTATGGTAAAAAAATCATATGTTACACTCGAGTTTGGTTAACTCGAGTGTAGAGCCAACTGGAGTTTAACTAACTTGAGTGTGGGGCCATTTATAATAGCGACTGACTCGTTCTTGACCACTTATAATAGCGAGTCACTCGTTGTTGTATTATGTCTATATACTTGAGTTAACCAACTTGAGTTGATTCTTAACTTTTTCAAAATCCCTTTTTAAAAATGTTCACACTGCAAGTGTATGGGTTGTACCAAGTAATAAAGTAGTGAGTAAAGATCGTTCCCACAGAGATTTGTCGACAAAGTGATCAAATAGTAGGCTAGTGAATTTAAATAAGTTGGGCTAAATCAAATGTTTAGTTTGATAGGAGGATTTTTGAAAACTAATTCTAAATCTAGAATAGTTGTAAAAGCAATTGATTCTTTTAACTTCTAAGATTAAATGGGTTCTGGGATTATTTTTCTCCTTTTGCACTTCATAAAACTTGGTTAACTCCCTCTCTTTTGGCAATGCAATTGATAATATGTGTTAGTCTAGGCTTCAAAAGCACTTGACTAAGCTCTCTCAAGTCAAAATCAAGTTTTTATCTTCATTAAAATGCACAATATCTTGATACAATTAGTGAAAATTAACATTAAGCTTCAACCCTAATGTGGCAATGCAAGGCTAGTAAATATATCTCTATTTTACTAGTAAACCATCCATTCATCAAGCAAATTTCAAGTCATGCATGATTTTAACCAAATTCTACACTTAGGTTAACTTTCTCAAGTCAAACCTAAGTGAACATATCACTCTAAATGGAGGTTAAGCACCTAAAAGCTTTAAGAGTAGATTAAAATCAACACATATATATATCATTAATCACCAAAAGAGAGGAGTTTCAATAATTAATCTAGAATACCAAATTTCCATCACCAAATATCCCTTGTAAATGGAGTAGATTAAATGGAATAAAATGATTCATTTTGGTACAAGAAAGATGGACAAAGTATTTTCTAACCAATTTCTAGAATCCTAGCAGTGGCAGTCTCGTTATACATCACTTTAACCTAAGTTAATGATGTCCAAAAATCAGAAAACTTTTTAGTCTAAACATAGACATGTCAAGATTTAATTTGATATGTCATTTGTATGATTTGGATGTATATGTTAAGAGATATGAATTTTTAAAGTTTGTCCAGAGAAATTCTCTAGTTTCTGGAGCAGTCTTCAAAAACAAGTTTTATTGGAATTTTATGATTCCAACTGAGCAAAGGAAGTATTTTCCTCTAAAACTAGACTCAATAAGGGACATTTAGGCTTTAGAATCACCTCTATTGGATATTTGTACAATTAGATATGAATTTTCAAAGTTGGATGAAAATTCTATCCATAAATCAGAATTTCCAAAAATGTAATGGCAAACTTGTAATTAGTGGCCAATCAAGGAAAAAATAGTAAATGTTTGAAATAATGTATAAGAAAAATTGGGGAGTACCTATGAATTATTTGAAGACTAATGACAGTTAGTTTGGAATTTTCGGAGACAATCGATATACTAACTCTGTAGAAAATTCATCTAGCATATCACATTTTCCCTTGGAATTAATGGTAACTGAGATGAACAGTAATTGGTTCCAATTCAGCTAATAATTCACGCCATTTATGAGAGAAAAAAGTAACCAATGGCATGTATGAAGAATTAGATAAAGTTGAGGGCAAATTAGGGATAAAGAAGAAAAGGAAAATATGAAAAGAAAAAGGAAGAAGGTATGTGAGTTTAAGCTTCACTTTTCCATTTTCTTCTTAAATCTTGGCCTCCAATTTTCTCTAACAGTCATGGCTCCCTTGTATTCATGTGTAGCAAGAAGAAATCAAAGAGGAAAAGCGGCTACAAATTTCAGATTTGAGAGGGAAAGAGCAAAGATCAAGAGGTAGTTGCCTAAACCATGAACCTCTTCTTGATTCTACTTATTTTCTGGAGACATTTTGGTTTTGTGGTCTATTTCACTAGTCAAATATTGTCCAAATTTTATGAAAATTTATAGAAATAAAGTAGACATCTAGAGCTTTAATTTGATATGTAGAACATAATTTTTGGACAAGTGGATCAAAAGATATGAATTTTCAAAATTTGGCCCTGTTTCTGGAATCAAATATGGAATAGTTAGGGTTTGGTGAATTTCTGGGAAATGTGCAACTACCTTGTGTCACACCTTCCCTTCATAGCCTTTACCTTACCATATGAGAGATATTGGAATCACTATTTATGACTTTAAGTTGGGAAAATAGGGGAAAAATTTTCTTCTTTATCGGCTTACTATTCACCCATCCCCTAATTTTGACCGACTTTGGAAAATCATAACTAATTTTAGAAAAATCGAAATGATGTGATTCTAGGCTCATTTGAAAGCTCTCAACATCCTCTATAAGGGAAAAATAATCTCATAGAATGATTACATAGCATCATTCACATGCAACCCCTCAAAGTTGCACTATTCATATGGTCAATTTGGCACTATTCATTTGGTCATTTTCTAATTTTCCAAGATTTTTGGCCTAACTTTGGGAAGGCATAACTTTTGCTAGAAAACTCCAAATGACATGATCTACCACTCCATTTGCAGCTAAAAATATCCTCTATTAGCATGCAAAGGCTCGTGGTC
>JBAGKO010220916.1:1000-12535 GCA_037177275.1 Acacia concinna
TCCGAGAGGAAATGATGTGTGTCATTCTCGAATGTTGGGAGCTTCGTTTTGAATGTTGAGAGATCATGAGCTGGATTGGGATGTTGAAGAGGCCAGCTACACAAAGAAGAAACAAACATGGTTTATGACCCTTGTAATTGAAATATTAAGGTGTAAAAAATGTAGGCTTCAAAATATGAGTTAATCTGGTCAGCCAATTTTAGGTTTGGACATTGTGGAAGACAACTACACAAAGAAATATCAAATTTGGTTTGTGACCCTTGTAACTGAAATATTAAGCCAGTTCGACAAAATTTTTTTTTTTTATTTTCCACAAAAAAAAAATTGTTTACCTCCTCGTGGATAATTATTGTGCGCGCGAGCTTACTCTTCCTTGCGACCCATTTACTAGCCTAAAAACAAAGGATATAATATATGCCCATGTCTTATCTTTCTCCCAAACAACATGGGACTTTTGTTCCCTTTGACACACCCACTTTTTATCTCCAACATACCCAATGTCAAATTAAAGTCAAATAAATATGACATTCAATAATTTTCATTCCAATTTTTAATGGGATGCATAACTTATGAAATAATCTGCATGCTTTGTGGGATAAAAATTCTATCTTAATTTTAATTAAATAACACATCATTATCTGCATTAAGACAACCTACACAAATATACTGGCTGCAACTTGCAAATAATATTAGGGAGAATTCCATTTAAATGAGTTTTCAATTTCAAAATCTCAAATCAGTGATTTTCCATAAAATTGAGTTGTCAATTGCATTATATGTTTGGGTAATCCAATTACTCTTATAGGTAGCAGGACTGATACGGGATTTTGAAATTCAAATGGTATTTAAATGGAATTCTCCCATAATATTAGTTCTTCAAGTTTTTCTTTTGGCCAAAAACGTTTCAGTTCTCTTGAGTAAATAAATTTGCATTTTGGCCAGCAATTTTCTTGTAATTAGTCC
Source organism: Acacia concinna (assembly GCA_037177275.1). NCBI lineage: Eukaryota > Viridiplantae > Streptophyta > Magnoliopsida > Fabales > Fabaceae > Acacia > Acacia concinna. Next base: position 1,964 of record JBAGKO010220916.1, read on the forward strand.
TTCTATCTCTACGCAGACATTGTGTCCTTTTACTTTATTTCTCAAAACATTTTCTTTTTAAAAAAAATTCTAAGAACAGCTTAACTCGTAGAATGAAACTGAAATATGACTTATCAAAATACTCAGAAACATTTAAAATTGAGAACTATCAAAATACCCCAACTTCAAGTTAAGACCTGAAATATGAGTTTATAAAAATACACCATCCGTATTAGTTGTGGTAGATGTGTTCTATTTTCATGGATTTCCATTTTTTTATGTTTTTTTTTTAAAAAAATTTTGCCTGAGCGGACTGGACCTCGGCACAATGTTGAGCTTACCTCTAATGTATAGAGGATGAATTTATGAGTATCATTTTACCTTGTTTTAATAAATAGTCCTGTAAAAAAAAATTGTTTCCATACAACAATCCACGCGGTCCTATTATTAATTGCGGGGTCGTATTAAGAAATTGAATCATCACATACTCGATAGGGGCATCACATGGTTTATCAACACGTGATTTATGTGCAGCACAAATATGTCCACATTCATGTGATTTATGTGCAGCACAAATATGTCCACATTCACGCATTAGAAAGAGGAAAAGATTCCTTGGACAATAAAAGTCGTCTTAAATTATTTCAAGGGATGAAATTTATGGGAAGGAACGTAAAAGATAAAATTATTCAGACACCGTCCAATTACCAAAATGTAAATTTAAAAACATTAAAGTGCCCTTCATTAAACTTCCTACATTATCTACTTTAATCCCTCCCTGCATATTCTATTTTAAAAGTAATTTGAAATTTATTTTCTATGAAAGTCACAATTATCAGAGTCATCTTGTTTCTAACTCGTACATAACATCTACATGATATTATTCTCAATATATCATTTAACTATAAATATCGATATTAACCCATTTAGATTATTAAATGTTTTAATACACACACAGATACATAATCTAAAAAAAACCCTAAGTAGTATGCACCCACAATTTACAAGAAGTTAAAATTTCTATCTAACGTCTTTGTCGTTAAAAATTTTATTGACTTTATATTTGTAAGAGTATTCTCCGAGAGGAAATGATGTGTGTCATTCTCGAATGTTGGGAGCTTCGTTTTGAATGTTGAGAGATCATGAGCTGGATTTGGGTGTTGAAGAGGACAGCGGGACGATGAATAAATAAACATGGTTTATGACCCTTGTAATTGAAATATTAAGGTGTCAAAAATGTAGGCTTCTAATTATGCGTTAATTTGTAAAGCCAATTTTATATTTGGACGTTGATGAAGACAACTGAACAAACAAAATGACATGTGGTTTATGACCCTTGTAACTAAGGCCCTGTTTGGTAAGAGGCATTGGGACGTAGGGATAGGGATTGGGTAGGGATTGAGTAAATTGTTTTGTTTGCTATGAGGGATAGGGAATCTCTTGTGATTGCGAAAGTGGGATTGATGCAAAACCACCCCTACCCCTGGTATTGGTGAAGTAATACAGGTATTGAAAAATGTTGGGACAAAATTGTCCCTGCCTATAATAAATTTTAAACTAAAGTACCCATATCTTATTTTTCATATTACCACTCACATATCTCACTTAATCATACTCGTCTTCAATCGCATCTCTTATCGCCTTCTTCGTCTTTAATTAGTCATATTCTCTTTCCTCTCCAATCTCCGATCTTTACTGACAGTGCCCACCCCTTATCTCTTCCATTGTTTCTTATATTTTATTCTTCTATGTTAACATGAAATTTTTCATTGTTTAGAGTACAGTTTACAATTTTCATTTCTGTCAAATTTTTCTACCAAACATGGCTTAATATTTTCTTTTTCTATGTTGACATGAAATTTTTCATTGTCTAGAGTATTGTTTACAATTTTTATTTCTATTAAATTTTTCTACCAAACAAGGCCTAAAAGATTAAGCTAGTTTGACAAGAATAATTTTTTAATTTTCTCAACAAAATATTTCATTCATATTTCAGTTCACCGGGAGGGGGAATTGTTGGATTGCCTCCTGGTGGCTCATCAGTGTGAGCGTGCAAGCTCACCTTCCTCTTGACCCATTTACTAGCCTAAAAACATAGGATATAATATATACATATATCTTCTCTTTCTCCCAAGCAATATGGGACTTTTGTTCCTTTGACACACCCACTACCTTATGATTGGAACATACCCAAAGTCAAACAAATATGACATTCAATAGTTTTCATTCCAATTTTTAATGGGATGCATGACTTGTGAAATAGTCTAGATGCTTTATGGGATAAAAATTCTAGGTGCTTTCAAAATAAAGGTAAGAAAAGAGTAGAAATTCGTTTTTATAAAAAAAAGAACTTTTACATAAATAAAATTTTGTTCAAGTTTATGGTACAAAATTTAATTCAAGGGGATTTATTTCAAATTTATGGTGAGATCTAGAAAATATTCGTTAACTTTATCCTTTTTCTGATTCATACATGTATCTGAAATTTGTTAATTTCACTATTTTTGTAAATTTAGCCCCCGTAAGTAATCTAATAATGAAATTTGATGAATCTCTTCCATAGAAAGATATGCTGTATGCGGGAGTACATTTAGGTGTGCCTCATTTTTTTTAAACAATGTAAGATGTATGTGCTATACTGCTTATAAATTTCAAACAATGTAACATTCTACAATTTTTTAAGAAATTGTGTTGATAATTCTCTTAGAATTCTAAAAAGTGATCCATTTTAATTTGCTATAATTAATGGGCATTATGGCCTTGTGATAGAGAAGATATAACCAATCAATTCAACAAAAAATTTCTTCCATTCTTTGGAAATTTAGATTAAATAAAAAAAAACACAAATATTTGTATTGTGGGAAATATCTCATATCTTGTTCACCTTTTGAATAACTGTCTAATAAGTACATAGCTGTCGTCCATAAAATAATAAAAATACCTCTCAATTACACATAATATCTTAATTTTAATTAAATAATACATCATAATTTTGGATAAGACGAAATTTAAATAGAACATTGGATTTTGTTCAGTTTAATTTAGCTTCTGTTAAATTATATATAATTAACTTAATATTTTTTAATTCAACCAAATAGTTTTGTCAAATAGCCCATCGGGGGCGAATCCAAAATCTAGCTAACAAATGGATTGTATTTTTGGTACACCACAAAGTTGTTGCCGACACTAGAAAAAAATATCACATAACTATATCGATTCCCAGACATATTTCTTAATAATAATAATAATAATAAAAAGCGATACATAAGAATTTACCTATATAGTGTTGCTTTCAAGAGCGCTAAAGACATATATAATGCTTACATTAATTTTGAATATAGATGCTTATTATTACTTCGAAATTTAATTAATTAACGAATTCTTAATTTTTCATGTGAAATCGCTTACCCTATATCTATGTATGTTAAGACAACCTACACAAATATACTGAAGGACAATCAAAGCTGCAACTTGCAAATAATATTACTTCTTCAAGTTTTTCTTTTGGCCAAAAAATTTCAGTTATCTTGAGTAAATAAATTTGCTTCCATTTTTTTTTTGGCCAGCAATTTGCTTATAATTAGTCCTTCTATTTGTACGCGGACATTGTGGTCCTTTTACTTTATTTCTCAAAACATTTTCTTTTTCTAAGAACAGTTTACCTCATAGAATCAAACTGAAATATGACTTATCAAAATACTCAGAAACATTTAAAATTGATGAGAACTATCAAAATACCCCAACTTATTAAAGTTAAGACCTGAAATATAAGTTTATCAAAATACACCATCTGTTTTAGTTGTGGTAGATGTCTTATATTTTCATGGCTTTCCATGTTTTTATGTTTTTTTTTTTTTGCTTGAGCGTATTGTATCTCGGCATAATGTTGAGCTTACCTCTAATGTAGAGAGGAGGAATTTATGTGTATCATTTTACCTCGTTTTAATAAATTGTCGTGTACAAAAAGAAAAAGAAAAGAATTGTTTCCCTACAGCAATCCACACGGTCCTTTTATTAATTGCGGGGTCTTATTAAAAAAAATTGAATAATCACAAAATCGATAGGCGCAGCACATGGTTTATCAACACGTGATTTATGTGCTGCACAAACAAGTCCACATTCATAATGCAGTAGAAAGAGGAAAAGATTCCTTGGACACTAAAGTTTGTCTTAAATTTTTTCTAAGGAAAATTAGAATTAAGGACCTACATAAGATGAAATTTAGTGTAAGGACAGTAAAAGATATATTTATTCAGATGCACTAATTACCAAAATGTAAATTTAAAAATACTAAATTGCCCTTGATTAAACTTTCTAGATTATCTCCTTTGATATATCCCTGCATATTCTATTTTAAAAGTAATTAGAAGTTTATTTTCTGTGAAAGTTACATTTGTTAAAGTCATATTGTTTCTAACTTTTAATAGGTAAGTGCCGAACTCTCCTAAGGTTATTCCTTAGGCTCTTAAAACTCTACCAATGCCCTAAAACAAACTTCCTCAGCTGAGCTAGGGATTCACCATTTCAAACCTAACATTTGACTTTTCCACACCTTCTAGAATTATTAGGATTGGCTGGCACACCTGGTCCGGCAAAAAATATCAAAAAAGAGAGAACAATTTCATAGCACCTATATATTTCAACCCTGTTTCCATTTTTGAGTTTTGAAATAGTGTTTTGGGACCTTTTGGAAGCTTCTTTAACCCCTTCAACCTCACTTCCTTCTAGGACCTAAACTTTCCAAATTTTCAGTTTAGTCCTTATTCGGGTTCTCTTCCTATCACACCTTAGTTATTACATTTTTGCCTTCATTGGCCATCAATCCCTTCTAGACACCTCATCCAAAGGGTTAAAATTTTTGGGATGTTACAATAGCTATTTTTCCAATGGTCATATTTTGCAATGGGATGACGGAGAGCTTAACGAGAAGAAGAGTTCATCTAATGATCATCATACTACAACTATAAATATGAGATCATTCAAAATGAAGAAGGGAGAGCTTGTATCTTCACTGTTAAAACGTCAATATTCTGACTCTAACATTCCAACTCATACTCTCTACTTAGTTATTGTATTATATACTTTAGAGAGAGTCTATATGATTGTGTTTTAGTGATCATCATTATTGATAATCCATATTTTAACCATTTACTTCCATGCATTTTGGAGAGTTTTCATTGATTAAATTGTGTTTAAAGTGCATTAAATGAATAAATTGGAATTATTGTGGATTAATTTGAAAAACATGAAATTATGGCTTAAAAGGGTATTTTTGTCATTTCTCTCTAGCATTTTAATTAAGGGCATTTGGTATTACAAATTCTTTGGTTTATTGCAAATAAGCTTGGAAAAATTAGAGAGAAAATAAATTGGGCTTTTATTGCAAAGAACTACAAAGCAAGAGGGCATAATAATACCCAATTGATGGAGATCTAGATCCACAACCCATAGAGCACTCCTTGACCTAGTTTGGTGAAACCCGACCCAATGAAGAATAGAAAAATAGAGACTTGAGTTGGATCACGGGAGGGACGCATTCATCACGCCATTCATGATGACTTCACTCACTCTTGGACACCATCTGTCTCCATCGCGCCTTCACTCTCCATTGCCAACTCCACATTCACGACAGAATCATCATCACCACCGACATCTTCTTTTTCTTTATTTTTTGTGTGCTGGACTCTTATTGCTCTTATTAATCTCAGGATTTTAGCTCTTCCAGAGCACTTTCATTGGAATTCTTGAGGTTAATCACAGTGATCTAAGCTCAACTCCAAGGAGATGAAGACTTCCATGTCTCTTAATCCCATGTGTGAGTAGTTTCGGTGGAATTCCTAGATGATAAGGAGGAGTTTGAGCTTCGATTATGTACTGTGTGAGTTAATTTGATCACCTCTGTATCTTCTTGATTCTGATGGCATTGTAGAGGCATTGTACTAGTGGTATGATGCTATTATGATGTAATTGGCTATTTCTTGTTGCATAAATTACAAAGGAGATGATAAACTTGATGAGACAGAATTTTACCATGTTCTAAGTTTGATTCCCGCTAATGATATATACTCTATGTTCAGTTAGATGAATGAGATTGTGACATGCCTATTCTAGTTGATTAGGAAATGTAACAATATATGCTTGAAAAGATCTAATGCTAGTTAGTGTTTTATATCTTAAAACTCTCTGTTTTGTTTGGTTTATCCGAATAAAGAGGCAAATCATGACTCATGCTAGCTGTGGGGTTATGGTATGATAATTTGCTAGTTGCAAGTTCATTAGCCTAAAGATTCACATGACTATCAACTCAAATGAATTTTGAAGCTAGGAAGACTCCAACTGATATCTAGGAATCCTCATCTCATTGATTGTTTGCACTCTTGTTATATGTTTTGTTGGTTCAGTTACTTGCTGAATTTGTTGGTTTCTTGATTAAATCATTAGCATAGATTTAGATTTAGGAAATTATAGCATTTAATGCACTCACTCTCTTGGTTACTTGGTTAAATTGTTAATTTAAAGGCCTATCTTAGATTGTTCTTAGGGATAGTTAACTAACATTAAAGGCTCCTTATGGAAAAATGACCTAGGCTTAACATCACTACATTATAGATTTGCTTAGTTTTCTTTGAGGTTTAAGGGACACAACTAACCCTATTCATCGAGTGGCACCATTGCCGGGGAGCCTTACTAGTTAAGGTTCCCTAAGCACCCTCTTTGGGCCATACATATTAGGTAATTTAGATGTAGGTAATTTTTCTCTCCTTCCTAGGATTTAGCTTCTATTTTGCTAGGTTTCTAGGATTCCCTATTCTCATATAATTATTTGGTAGTTTCACTTTTAGAATAGCATTGAATCATTACTACATTTCTTGATAACCTCTTGTGCTAGAGTTTACTATAAGACACTGTGGTTTCAAAGCTTAGAGTGGCTGCTATTAGATCCTATATTTTGATGATTACTAAACTTAGTAGAATTTGTAAAATGAGTTTTTCTTGATGATAAACTAAAGGGAAATTACTTAAGTAAGCATACTTGAATAATATCCATTTAGTATAAAAGGAAGAAAATGATTTGCAACTAAGTCAGAAACTTTGCTGATGAATCAACCTCGAAGGTGAGGATGATCCTCGAGTGTGACCAGTGTTTTTACAATAGCCAGGTTTCTAACCACCCTTGCTGCAACGGCTAGGTTTTAGCAAAAACCTTGCAGGTTGACCAAGTAGAGGCCTTCGAGGGTGAAGGTCAGCCTTGAGGAAACAGACCCTGGGCCACAACAGCCAGGTTTAGCCTCAACCTTGCACTAAGTGCAAAGTTGGGCCAGAACCTTGCTGGCTAAGTGCAAGGAATCATACCCTCGAGGGAGGTGTCTAACCTCAAGGTAATTAGCACCTTGCCACAATAGCCAGGTTAGGTCTCAACCTTGCTGTGGTTGCAAGGCTAGACCACAACCTTGCTGTTGTAAAGTTTCATGCCTACCCTCGAGGGTGAGTATCCAACCTCGAGGACATGGGCCCTGGCAAGGCTAAGTGGATAACCTTGCTGGGTTATGCAAGGCTGATATCTTAACCTTCTCCTGAGAGTACCTTCTGTCCGTTTGAGTCGTGACATGGTTTTTGATTATGTCGCGACCTGAGCCTCACTATTTTTCAAATTGCTCTTGGGTTGTTTTTGTTGCGACCGTGTTTTTTCCTATGTTACAACTTGAACCTCAGAGCCTTGCTTGTGAGCTAGGGTAAGAAGAAACTTGGCTATGTAGTGAGTAACTTGGCAAGTTGACAAAACCTCGAGGGAGGTACCTGACCTCGAGGAAATGAAGGGAATTGGCAACCATGCAAGGCAACCAAGGAACCTGTCTGTGTATCCTGAGAACCTTACAAGGATGAGCAACCTCGAGGATGGTTCTTGACCTCGAGGGTGGTAAGTATATTTTCACATGCTCTAATTTTAAAACTCGAAACCTTAAGGATTGATTCCTAACCTCAAGAGAACAAGCAAACATTGCTCTAAACTTTTTAAAGACAAACCTTAAGTATATTTCCTATCCTCAAGGTTCCTACACTATAATTGCTTGTAACCTCAAGGTTAAGTCTCAACCTCAAGGAAATGTTAACTTGTAACATTCTCGAGGAAACTTTTCTCAAACCTTTTATGTGTTAATTTGTGACAAAAAACCTCGAGAATATTGAGTTTATTGAACTACCTCGAGAATGACATTTAACCTCAAGGAAATTTCAAATATCAGTTTTTTCCAGAAAAACAGAGCATCGTAGCTTAAAACTTTTAATCATTCCAATATTCATTATGTTGATACCCATTTGATTCTAACCTTTGCTAATGATCTATTTAGTGTCCAATAATAGGTTATAAATCATTTGGAGAAGTTTGAAGAACAAATCAAGTAAAGTGAAGATTGTGTCAGAAGCATTAAATGTAACTTACCTAATATGGCTCAAGTCTTCATCTTCCTTCCGTCACCATCCTCAATGGATATATTTATGACTAAGAAGGAATGTTCTTCAAAGAATACTGATAAGAGGAATGATGGAATGTCAACGACTACAAGCTAAAGTCCAACGGATATATCAATGGATAGAATCTCCTCAGACTATAAATACATCACCATTTATGACGAGCAACCAACTATTGAGCTATTCATACGAGTCATTAATTTCTTGAGTGTGTTGTATTTATTGTGTCATTAATTTCATTTTGTACTTTAGTGCTAATCATTCAACTCTATTGAGAGAGTAATTATTATCTTCCACAAACTCTTGTGAGATACTCAAAGTTGGGATACCTTGAGTAGGGGACTTGGATTGTATCTTGTAAGGGGGAGTGATCCTTAAAGAGTCAATCGAGTTTGTAATGAGGCGCCAAGAACTTGTTGAAATCTTAGGGAGTAGTGGAACTCAGTGGTATCTGAGAACTGGATGTAGGTAGTGAGTTTGACCAAACCAGTATAAGCGTTTGAGTTCTTGTTTTTCAAGAAATTTTTAAACACCCAATTCACCCCCCTCTTAGGTGATTCGTTTGCTCTTTCATTTGGTATCAGAGATAGACTTCTAGCTTAAAGGTTTAACCACCTGAGAAAAGATCTATAGCAAGCTTAGGTGAAAGCATTCTTCCCAACAGAGCATTAATCACAAGGCCACTGGGTTTCAATGGAGAACATTACGCATTATGGAAAGCAAAGTTCAGAGTGTTCGTGATGGCAACTGAATACGGCCTCTGGGAAGTAATTTAAGATGGAAACTATGTTCCTATGAAGCAAGAAGGAGACAAGATAATGAAGAAAACTGCAATTGAATTCGATGAGAATGATAGGAGACTTGTCACTCTCAATAGCAAAGCCATTCTCATGATCCAAAGTGCTCTAAGTCAAAAGGAGTACTTTCAAATTTGCAACTTGTCAATGGCCAAGGAGATGTGGGAGGCATTAGAAATCGCTTATGAAGGAACCTCAACAATCAAATAAAATAGAATAAATACTCTCACCACTGAGTATGATCTATTAAGGATGAAGTCTGGAGAGAGTATTGCTGAGTTTGAGCTCAAATATACACATATTGTAAATTAACTTGCAGCTCTCGGTAAAACGTTTGAACAAGGAGTCCAAGTGAGGAAGATATTAAATATACTCACAAGTGACTGGGAAGTCAAAGTAACTGCAATTGAGGAAGCTTGAGGTCAATCCATGCAAACAGTTGCAGCTTTGTTTGGCAGTTTATCAGAATATGAAGGGAAGCAGAAGTTCAAGAAGGAGCTATCAGATTTAGATGAGAAGAAGAAGAAAGTCCTTTCTCTTAAATTCATCAAAGAAAATGAAGATGATGATGATGATGAGATTGATGATGAAGAGATGGGAATGATCATGAGAAGATTCAAAAAGTTTTATCGGAAGGGCTCTAGATTTAGAAAATTTTAGAAAGGGGACCCAAGCCAGAGAAAAGATAAAGATCAAAATATATGCTATGAGTACAAGAAGCCTAGTCATATTAAAGGCGAATGCCCTGATCTTCCCAAGGAGAAAAAGAAGAACAAATTCAGAAAGAAGAAAGCTTATGTGAGTTTAATATGGGGAGATTGCTCATTAGATGAGGAAAGTGAAGCTGAGGAAGAAGCTAATATTTGCCTTGTTGCTCAAAATGATGAATTAGATTCTGATGAGGTAACCTCTCTTGATGAACTTCAATTAGAATATAATGATTTACATTCTGAATTTGTTAAAGTGGTGAAAGAGCTGGTTATTTATAAGAAAAAGGTTAACAAACTTGAAAGTCAACCTCAATCTACTTGTTCTAATTGTCTTCAATTGGAAAAGAAGAATGAGGATTTAACTAAAACTATTGAGAAATTTACACGAGGAATTGAAATGCTCAAAGTGATTTTGAAATCCTAAAAAGTCACTAAAGATAGATCTGGCATTGGGGTATATAGCTAGTGAAGATAAAGAGAAAGGGCAAAGGAAGAAAAACAAAAAGGCTTATCTAAGCTACTTTCATAAGACTAATTTTATTTCAAATCCCTTTGCATTTTGTAATCATTGCAATAGAAAAGGACATTACACTTCCTCATGTAGTGTGAAAAAGTAT